>JAZBHA010000083.1:63468-75472 GCA_037464855.1 Iselma pallidipennis | reverse complement strand
AATTGCGTCATTGCTTCCACCATTTGGGTGGGGGAAAATTATGGTTTTGAACCATTTGAATGATAGGGCGCTTATACTTCTAACGTCTAGAGGGTACTGGTTGTTTTGAGTATTATAAGGGATACAGGGGTAGCACCCTCTAGACGTTAGTAATATAAGCGCCCTATGTTCAAAACCATAATTTTCCCCCACCCAAATGATGGAAGCAATGACGCAATTTCCCACCATTTGAGTGGGGGGTGCACAAGCCCCATTGTCAATGTCTACTTGCACATACTGTATGTCCCATAAAAGAGATTCGGTTGGAAAACTACCAAAAAAAAACACAGTTTTTCTATTTTTAATTCATATATTTTTCAAATACAAATACAAATATACAAATGTAGTACAATATATGTATATAATGGACAAGGATAGAAATATATAAAACTGGGAATAAACACATAAAAAAGAGAGAAAGAAAGAAATTGCACAAAATATAATATTTACATATAAGTGATATTTGGAAATATTATATCACCAGTGGCGTAACTGGACAGAATGGGTGCTTTCAGTGGGGCCCTTTCGATTTTTGCATATAAAAAGATTCATAAACTGAAAGGGTACTTCTGTTTTTTTTTTATTTACCGATATTTAAATAATTAATGAATTGTTTATTTTGAATTTCCAAGTGGCGCTAGGGCCACCCTGACTCGGGGGCCCCGTGCGTAGTCACACCCTACACACCCGTTAGTTACGCCCCTGATTATCACTGATATCAAGTAATTATAAGGAGAGAAGCAAAGACACGACATTATATACAGGGTGTCCGTCCTTATCCGACACCCTGTATGAATAGGTATACAGCTAGATTCAAATAAAAGTGTGGTCTTGAAGAGCACGAGGGCATCGATTCATGGTGTCGAAAATTGCCAATATGTGCCATTTCTTTTGCTCTCACATCCTCCACAAGACCACACTTCTTCCTGAACATACCTGTACCTATATAAAAAAAATCTCACTATCCAAATTTCAATTAATTTTTTTGTTGTTGTTGTTGCGAAATTGGAAAGAAAAACAAAACAAAAAAACAACAACAATTCGGTCAACTATAATCAAATAATAAGAATCTTTCCAATGTTTTCGGTAATTCGAAATCATTGATTGAATTAATTAATTGATGACCAGTTAAACAACGTCTCATATAAACACGTACTTGTCGTTTCAGACTTAACGGACAATTTGATAGATCTAATAATTGTTGTTTTTGTTGTGGTGTTATTGTATTATTACGTTTAATCATACAACGATCAAATGATTCACTAGCATCCAATAATAAATGAAAGATTGTATTATAATTACCAACAACAACATAATGTAATGAATTTAAAATACCATCCGGATCACGGAATTGTGTCTTCATTATAACACGTGCACCATATTTGATTAATAGATTAACAACTGAATGATTCAAATTCTCATTACTTGCGATATATTCAACAAGTACTGGACGTAATTGTGAACTACGATCCAATATATCGTTGTAGACTTTCAGATTCGGATCAGCACCAGCTTTCAACAACATCTAAACGACGAAAAAGTGTCAATTTCAATCGAATAGAAGCAAAAAACTGTCTTACCTGTAGAATTTCGTAACGATTCGGGATATTATCAGCACAGGCGACATGTAACGGTGATCCAATGATCGGTGAACTGCAGTTGACATTAGCGCCTGGAAAAATGACAATTATAGTCATCGATTGATCGAACGATAAATCGGACAATTCAGATTGTCCGATTGATCGAACGATAGATCGAACAATTCAGGTTGTCACGATTGTTTGCACAAGTCGTTCAATACATTCTACGATAGATTGAACGATAAATTGTACGATAAATCGAAACGACTAATCGAACCACCCGATTGTACAATGTATGGTAAAATCACAATAAATTGACTAATGTGTGGCTACGATAAATCGAACAACTCAGGTTGTCACAAGTCGTTCGATACATTGTACGATAAATTGAACGATAGATTGAACGATAAATCGAAACGACTAATCGAACCACCCGATCACGATAAATTGATTAATATGCACTATGCAAAGAATCCTGAATCTATAGTTGTTGTTACCTGATTCGATGAGGAGTTCGACAATTTTCGGATCACCCTTCAAAATGGCCAAATCCAATGGACTTGGTTTATCAATACCATACTCTTCTTCATAATTCAATTTAGCACCCTGTTTTACCACCAAATTGATAATATCGATATTGCCTGATAAGACGGCATAATGTAAAACGGTACGATAGTCGTGTCGTTCATCAGCCATTGCATTAACATCGGCACCATATTTTAATAATAATAAAACAGCCTCCATTCCCTAGAATTTTATCGAGACAAAAAAAAATTGATTTATTTTGAAAGAAAAACTGAAAGATTAATAATAAATAAATAAAAACTATTAAAGTGAGATATTTTAGAGGATTTGCGTCTCAAATGGATCTTTCTAAAAATACATCAACTACGTAGTTTTTCGCTCGCGCCACCAAATCAAAAAAGTCTCTAAATAAATTAATGTTTTTTATTTCGGACAATTTTCGAGTTATTTTTACCTGTGGTTGTCGTACAGCCTTCATTAATGGTGTTAAACCGGAACGATCCCGACTATCCGGATTAGCACCAAACGTTAATAATAATTCCAAAAAATCCAAATCAGTCACCAGATTGATTTCAGCACCGAAAAAATAACGTTTATTCGGATCAGCACCATGTTCTAATAACAATTTAGCAATTTCCATATGTTTATTACGGATTGCTAAACGTAATGGTTCATCACATTGTGTTGTTCGCGGGAAATCTTCATCGGTATTTGGACGGAAGTTGACTTTAGCACCAGATTTTAACAACATACGGACCACATCTGTATAACTGCAACAAGAAACATGCAAAGAAATTTGATATTTCTGGTACAAATCGGTCGTTTTAGACAGGTGGTCAGGTTACAGAGTGACTGGTCTCATGGCATGTTTAGGAATCGTTCCCATCCCACATTGATCTGGAACCTTGTGTGATAAGTATCGATGACACCTGTACCAGATTGTTGCTGGTTTTGGCAAGACTTACTGGTAACAGCTCCAAACCATGTGGGATTCAAAAATCAAACTCCTAAAGTAAGACTAGTCCTCAAAAGTGTTCCTTTAGGTCTTTTCTAAAGGTTTCTGACCAATAGAAGGAGAAATAATATAGAATAAGGGTAACCATAGAGTAAGTCAAAAATTTTGCTCTACTATTGGGATACCCAAGAACAAATCGAAACAGTCTAGTATAGAGACAAAGATTAGAAAATAAAACTAATTGACGATTCCAATGACGTAGTGTGGAATTAAGCCATTCTGTTTGGATCAATGCCAGTGCAGCAGGACAACGAAATTTGAGAGTTTCCCAACAAACTATTTCAAACAAAGGAGATTGATTGTCCATTCAAACAACACAAAATATTATCAATTATGAAGAGAAATATTTTTGTTTTTGTTGTCTTCTTTGCTATTTTGGTACAATAAATATTTTGACCAAAAATTTTCCTGAGCAAAACAAGAACCATTACTGTTTGGATCAGATGCTTTTCAAATCAGATGATTTGAAAAGCACGTGGCATCTTGAAAATCGTGTCAACTGAAATCAAGGGCATAACTTTGTATATATTTACGTTTTTATCGTGACCTCTAAATTATTGCCTGATCCAAAACAGAAATATATAAAAATAATCTAAAAATAATGCACTCTTCTGTGTGTCGACTTATGTTTTCTAAAAATATACTTCTTTAATGCATTTCATTTACCCATAAACACTCTATTATTAGCTATTACTTCGTTTTGAATTACGATAAACCCGAAAAAATTAGAAAATTTTGCATTACCGTCATATCCTGTTGGAAGCGTAAGTTGACCAGGCGCCTACAGATTATTTCACAAACCTACATTGATTGTGAGAAGTTTTCTCAAATTTCAGAGGAATTTGATAAAGTTTTTAGCCTGTTCAATGTGCAAAATACGAAAAACCTCTCTAAAGTGACCACCTGTGGTCTTATATCTTGAACCATGAAGTGCCAAAAAGCAGAAACTCTTTTGCCTAGATATTTTGCCCCAAAAATTTCGCATAAATAGCACCATTTCATCTGCACTTTCAGTTTGCCAAAAAAAAATTTTTTGGATTTGTTTTGGTCAAAAGTAATCGATCACTAAATTCCACTAAACTCATACCAAATGTACTCAAAAGCCAAACAATAGGTTTTGCAGCACTTGGAGTGAAGCTATCTTTTAATTTATCGAATTTTTGACTTACCCATGTTCAGCTGAAAGATGTAACGGACTATAACCACATTCATCAACAGCATTAACATCACCACCTCTTGTTAATAGTAATTGTGCCGCTTCTTTGTAACGTTGCCATACAGCATAATGTAATGGACGTAGACCTTGTGTTACAGGTTCATTAACTTTAGCACCACATGCTAATAAAATACGTATATCATCCAATGGTGCCATACGGATTATCGAATCAGCTAATTCCCTCTGTAGAGGATTTGTTATGCATTCTGCTGGCATTTTTGCTTCTACTTTGTCTATATGAGACACACAAAACAAACAAATAATATAAGAAAATGCAGTAAATGCAGTAGAACTCCTATAGTCCGTCACGTTCGCTAATACGTCACACGAAAAACTATCTATATGTATATCTGTATAAAGATGTTTCCAGTTGTAAGTGCATTGAATCAATGAAAAATCAAGAAGTATTCGTTAATTCGGCCATTTCGCTAATCCGTCATTGCGTGAATCCGGACGAATTAAGGGAGTCCTACTGTATACAATGAAAACCACAAGAATAATAGTTATGATGAACTTCTTTCCAACCTTGAGTGAATCTAAATTTATACTAAAACTGAGCTATTTTTATCATCAAAAAAAAAAGTCATTAGTATATACGACCAGCTGTACTTAAGTAATTGCCAAAATTTACACAACAAAGCAACAAAGGATGCCGTTGTTTCTAAACGAGACAAAGTAATTAACAAGACGAACTCAATTCAACTTCCTGGAAAAACTTTTATGCCTTTGATGCCCGGAAGTTCCAAAAAACTTGAAGTTTTTTGGGGCAAATTTTTGCAAAACGGTACTAGTGTTTTGGGAGCGCAAATTTTCAAAGATTCGATTGATACGTACATTTCTAATGCAGTTTTCTAAATTGTGCCAACAGGTCTATTAGACGAAACCAAAATAAAACACAAACACATACGCACATACACGTATATATACACACGAACACAGACAACGTTTGTTTGTATTTCTGGATGGATGTTGTTAGTGCAAAATCGTACACTAAACTAAAGTTGAATCGTTGTCGGTTTTTGCTATTTATATTGTCCGTTTTATACCCTTCCGCTATACACAATGTCTGGCACAAGATGTTTCTTTTTCCAAATGTCATCATCATAGGTTTTTCTCTCTATTTCTCCCAATTTTTGGGTGTCTACCAACATGTGTGTGTATAGATAGGTAAATAACCTGCCAGACAAGAAAAAGAATCGAGAAAGGTGTGATTGTTCGCAGAAAAAATAATAAACAAGGTTCAATTGAAAATTACGTCGATTTTGATCAGGATGTGTAGTTTGGTCATTATCCAGATTGGACGAGAGCCAAATACGAAGTTTGTTTCTTTGTTAGGTGAAAGATTTTCGTGAAACAGAAAGTTCAAGCATCGAGATTTTCCATGAAAATTACAAATATTCTATCTTGGCAATGTTTCCAAAAAACTATCCTCTGAAGGGTTGTTTGAGAAAAAAATTAGGTTCTTGGTTGGCATTATTTGGTCTCAAAATTGTTACTGTTGTGTAAGTATTAGAGCTTGTTCTGGAAGGTGAAGAGAAAAAAACCGGTTTTGCGTAGTTTATTTTCAGTCACATAGGTCACTGTCTTATAGCTGAAAATAGATGCTCCTGTGTATACCTTTTTTGTTTATTATTCTTTCAATATATCGTTAATGGAATATTATTTTTTAAAGTTTTTGTTTTGGTGTTTTTCTGGATGGACAGATAGGAAACCAAAAAACAGAACGCACAACAAAACATTATTACTTCTTGATTAACAAAACAATTACAAAATGCAATACAACAATCTTGTCATTACTGAGAAACTTTATGTAACTCGGACCAAAAGCACACAACATGTTAAAACCGGTTTGGTTCCGCACACTGGTTTTTGGTCAAAAGATCTTCCAGTTTGTGCAGTCTATTCTGTAAGCATTACTAGTTTCAATGTGTTACACTACAATCTTTTGGTCAGTGGACGTTAGTCCTCCAATTTGGCCTTTTTGTGGTCATCTGTTATATAAGTACCGTAACAATTTTTCCACTTTCCAGTACCCATCACATACTCCCAAAATCCTCTGCAGGAATAGCAACAGAATACAGCAAGAGTTATGTTTATGAAATTCAGAAATATTTGGAACTTGTGCACCAGTAAACCATCCTTTTTGGCAATACAAACAATCTTGTCATTACTGACAATGAGTAAGTTTATGTAACTCGGGCCAAAAGCACACAACATGTTAAAACCGGTTTGGTTCCGTACACTGGTTGTTGGTCACATCATCTTCCAGTTTGTGCAGTCTAGCCTGTAAGCACTACGAGTCTCAATACGTTAGCTTTTTTGTCTGTAACTACAATCTTTTGGTCAGTTTTGTGGACGTTCGTTGGTCCTCCAATTTGGTCTTTTTGTGGTCATCTGTTTTGTCGGTACCATAACAGTTTCTCCACTCTCCAGTACCCACCGCATAATCCCAAAATCTTCTATAGAAATAGTAACTGAATACAACAAGAGTTAAGTTCATGGAATTCAGCAATTTTTGAAACTTGTGCACCAGTAAACCCTTCTTTTTTGGCAATACAAACAATCTTGTCATTACTGATACTGAGTAACTTCATGTAATTCGGACCAAAAGCACACAATATGCGAAAACCAGCTTAGTTCCGCACACTAGATGATTTGAACTGTTGGTTGTTGGTCAAAATGTCTTCCATTATGTGCTGTCTAGCCTGTAAGCATTACTAGTTCCAATACGTTGGCTTTTTCTGACTGTTACTGCAATCTTTCGGTCAGTTTTGTGGACATTCGTTGGTCCTCCAATTTGGTCTTTTTGTGGTCATCTGTTTTATAAGTACCGTAACAGTTTTTCCACTTTCCAGTACCCACCACATACTCCCAAAATCATCTGCAGGAATAGTAACAGCAAATTTTGAAGCTTGTGTACCAGTAAACCCTTCTTTTCGGCAGCAGAATCAAAAGAAGTATTCCTCAGTACTACGTTCCCGTAACTTGATAGATCCTCAGTAAGCGAGCTCTGTGGAAGATGAGTGTCAAATTTTTCGCGTTTTCCCTTTATAGCTCTTTGTAGGTCGAGAGGTGAGCCTAAGAGCTAATAGCCAAAGGTGCCACCAACTAAATGACGACACCTTTTGACATGCACACCCCTCCTCGTCCGATTTTTGTATTTTGTATTCAATCTACCTCAGGCGCGCCAAATTATTCCGGACAGTCCTGCAACTGTCTCCTTTACAAATTCCAAATTGTTTCAATAAATCTTCATAATAAGAAATACGTTTCTTATCTAATTGTTGATAAATATTCGTATTTTCATAGGGATCCGTTTTTAAATCATAAACTTCATAGAAATTGACAGAAAAACGACAAAACTTCATAAGAATCGGATTAGAAAAATCTATAATACAACTGTACGTATTATTTCTGGAATCTTGACATTTACACCAACTGTCTAAACTGCATTGCTACAAATTAAAACACCCATTATTATTATTATTATTATTATTGGTGTAAATCGTGTAATATTTACAGCAATCTCCTTGGCTTCTTCTTTTGTAAAATTACATCGATCATCAACAGTCTTCTCGTTACCTTCACCATAATATTCAATAAAAATGGAATTATTATCATTATTATTATCGTTATCGAATAATTGATTTTTAAAAGATTTCCCATCAAATTTCCCATAATCCACTCCAATTAAATCAAGAATTGTCGGTGTCAGATCAACTGTAGCAATTGGATAATTTGAAATGGTCCTTTTCGGGATTTTCGGCCCACGTACCATAAATGGTATACGTATATCAGTTTCGTATGGTTGTCGTTTATCCCATGGTTGTGTAAATTGTCCTAAAAATTTGAATAAAAACTAACTCCATCTAGCGGCGTTCGAAAAAAGGTCGGTATTAGGGAATGACGTCATGTTAGTGAGTCTTCCATATAGGTGGGGCTGAGGTTGCCCCATTTATACCCAAAAACTTACCAATATGATAACCATGATCTGATAAAAATATTACATATGTGTTATCGAGAATTTCTAATTGTTGTAATTTGATTGTAATCATTTCTATCATTTCATCAACAGCTAATAATGTACGTAATCGATTTCTTTGGATCTCATCAAGAATTGTTATGTTTTCAGGTAGAAATTTTGGCGGCATTTCTACAATCCAGTGTTTCTAAAACAACAATAACAACAACAAATAGGCAACTTAACAAAACTAATAAAATTCAACCACCTTACATCATTCGAACTATAATTAAATGATGGATTTCGTACAGTTACCCTATCAGAAAACTGATCGCGATGTCGTGGTGCCGGTGTAAATGGTGCATGTGACGCTGGTGGTGCTAAAATCATCAAAAATGGACTCGATTTTATTGGATTTTGATTTAAAAACTCCAACGAATATTCCGTTATCTTATCAGTTAGATAATCATCAAGGAAATAGTGCCATGTACCATTTATTGATAATGTATAATTATAATAGCGGGAATTGCCTTTTAAACCAATCCACCAATCATAACCATATGGTACATGGGAAACCATATCATCCATTTCTAGCATACCATACTAAAACATTGGTACCATGAAGTAAATAATTGAAGGAACTGGTTCTACTAATTATTACTTGATTTAGATATTTGCCTGCATAGAAAGTGGTGTAATTTTTCTCGGATTTCATCAAAGCTGGTAATGAAATGGGTTCGAAATTCGTCCGCCATTCAATACTGGAACAATTACCATCAATGGAATTATTCCATACCATTAGATTATGTGGATATTGACCGGTTAATATGGTACTACGACTGGGACAACAAATCGGTGTATTTGCAAACTGGAAATAAAACTATTTCAATACACAATCTAAATCAAATACAGTACAACTCGGTTATAGCGACACTCAAAGCACCTATTATGTCGTTATAACCGGATCTTTAGAGATTGTTGTAAATTAATGGAGTGTGCTAGACGAAGTGTCGTTATAAGCGAGTTCGTTATCTTATTTATTACAGCATTTGTGAAGATACGTCCGTTATTGGCGAGGATTTCACGAGTTTTCTCCATGGGTACCTGAAATTTTCCAGTTAATAATATTTTATGCCCAAAAACCGCCAATTTTTCGTCTTACCAATCCATCTAGAAGTAAATCTTGATCATCAGTTAATATAATAACGAAATTGGGTAAATTATTGCCGGATATATTTAAAATTAACAAGAATTTAACGAAAATAAACAAAAACATAACCTCAATTTTTTTTGTATTAATTATAATATCGTCGAAATATGTAAATATTTAATAAAATTATAATAATTAGCGTCAATTATTGATTATTTATCAGTTATTATTATTATTATTATTATTGATTGATTTTTCGAGAAATTAGTAATTAATTAATTAAAACTTGTTTATATGTTACGGCAATAGATGGCGCTATTACTATAGTTACAGGTTACAGCGCCATCTCTACTAGTTTTTGCCTGATATGTGTAGATCATGGCCGTTCAGATAACGAATGGGTTTTTCCCCTACGGTTAAGTAGAGGAAAAACTGGAAAATTATTACAACAAATAAAGTACATTATAAATATATTATTTATACAAACAATTTGTTACAATTTCTCTTATTTTTTTTGTACTAAAAACCATCACGACGACGATCGTGAATTCTTTGAACTCTCTGAATCGGATCGACGGCGTTTCTTTTTCGATTTCTTCCTACTTCTAGAATCATATTTACTTTTGGAATGTTTCCTAGAATATAAAAATCACAATTATTATAAAAATCTATTAAAAATTCATCCAAATTTCAACCTTTTATGTGATTTTTTCTTTCTTGAAGATCGTCTCCTATATTCATCATCATTATCATGATCACTACCATCATTTGAACCACTTTTTGACCTTTTCCTGGACTTCTCAACTCTTTCAGATAAATCCGACACTTTTATTGTTGTTAGATTTTCATCATTACTAGTTGTTGTTTGTGCGGATTTTAAAGCCAGAAATGCTGCCGCTTTCTTCTTCCGTTCCAATTGTAATGCACGATCTCTAGCTACCGATACTAATTTTTCACGTGCTGCAGCTGCTAATTTATCTTTAATTCGGTCTTCAGCACGTTTAATATCTTTTCGATCATCAATATCATCAGTTAAATCGATCATTTCCAAGATTGGATCATCATTATCAAAAATACCATTATTATTATTATTATTATTACTAGAATTCTGATTGGTCGTATTACTATCACTTGTTGTTGTTGTTGTTGTTGGTGGAATTGTTATAGGAACTTGATCATCTTTTTTCTCACATACTGTCTGATTATTATCAATATTCGACTCTTCATCACTCTCTTCAACTGGTAGGGCACTTTTTATCTCTTTGGGGCCATCATCTTTGGGTTTTTTAATAGAAAAACTAACAGGAGCTATAAAATACAAATCAATTTCAATTAATAATTAATTAAAAACTCAAATGATAATAGGTCTGTTCCAGCAAGAATCCAGAACTATCAGAAAAGTCCGAGGCATGCGCAGATAGTCCAGTTTTAGCGTTTTTAACGCCAATTTGCGCATGCGTCTGACTGTTTTGGATGCTTGATGGAACAGACCTAATAGTAATAATTAAAAAATTACCGATAATTTTCTTTTCTTTTGGTTTCTGCGGTGCAATTGACACAATTTTAATCTCTTTCGTTTCTCCACCACCACCACTATTATTATTATTATTATTATTAATTGATTGTGATTCTTTTAATTTATTCCGATAATATTTATAGAATTCGTGTGTTTCATTTAAAAATTCAAAACGTGGATCACCTTTTGCTTTAACAATCTCTTCAAATTGTTCACCATTTTTAGCAACATAACATGCCATCTTATCAATAACAATACGTATCTCACCGATTGGTGGTATTTGATCAGCAGCATTATTATCATTTTCTCTCTTATCATCATCATTATCATTATCACTATCATCAGAATCTGAACCATATTGAGTTAATGATAATAAAGGTTGTTTTACTTCTACTACTGGTTGTTGTTGTTGTTGAGTTTCTTCTTGTTGTTTTATTGATACTTTTGTTACAATTCTTGTTTCTTCTTCATTTTCCTGTTGTTGTTGTTTTGTTGTTGTTGTTGTTGTTGGTGGAAGTGGTGGATTAGTAGTTTCCTTTCCTAGATTTGTTTCATTTTGTTGTTGTTGGAAATTTGTTAAATTTGTAACAATCTGAGCATATGGATTTGTATTTGATGAATGTTGTTGTAAATATTGAGCATAAGCCATTTGTTGTATATAATTTTGTATAGTTGGATCCAGATGGGTTTCTGGTGGTTGAACTGTTTGGCCTAAATTTAATTCATTATTATTGTCCAATATAATTTTGATTTATATAAACTATTATGTTAGCTGATTGAGGCCCTGAGGAAGCTCTCAATCAATAAAAGAGCGAAACGTTGGCTAGAAACCGCCATAATAGTTTATATAAATAATTATTATTATAATGATAAGAAAAAACAACTACCTGGTTGTCCATTGCCTTGTTGATATTGCGCCAATTGTTTATAATATTCATAATATTGTGCAGCATAATAATATTGATAATACTGTTGTTGTTCGTAACTTAATTGGGAATAAGC
>JAZBHA010000083.1:31742-63373 GCA_037464855.1 Iselma pallidipennis | reverse complement strand
ATCCTATTCACCAATTGTGAATACAAACAATTAGCTGAAGGTTTGTAAGGTACTGTTGGTACAACAACATCCTGTTAAGAAACAACAAAAAAAGAAATTGTTATAAACTCATGAAGATCAAAAAAATCCCCCGGAAAAACAAAAAAAAAATCGATTTACAACACAATAATTTCGTTTAGTCAACAAAAAAGTCCCCCCAAAAGTGTTTTTTTTAGGTTTAGATAAAAATAAGTTCAGCTGCTAAACTTATATTATTTTTTTTTTGGTCACAACAACAATCACCTTAGCACCTGCAAACAGAAAAAAACGTCATTAGTTGTTCAAGACTTTCAAAATTAAAACATTGACTAAAATTAAACAAAAAAACAGTATTTTTTTCTCAAGATTTCTTTATGTTGTTGTTGTTCTCTGAAAACCTACCGATTGTATTGTTGCTGATGTTGTTGATAATAAACTTGGATGTAAATAATGATCATCATTTGAATTATTTTCAGTATTATCCTCCTCCTGTTTCACATCTAAAGGACAGACAAACAAGACAAATTACAATAATGCATTGATACGGAGAGATTTCCCAACTCCTCTACCTTTAGTTCCAAAAATAAAGACCAAGAAGTGGGATTTTCGTCGCATTTCTTTATTTTTAGACAGAGAACGATAGAGGAGAGAAATCTCTTCGTCTAGACACGCCCTTATAGTGACGTCGATAACTCGACAACCAATAAGAATCGATAGGAGCCACATCGATCGACTCCAATCGGTTATCATCGACACTGTAAGGTTTCAGATCGATTCAGGGGCGGATCTATAATGAAGCTTAGGTAAAAGCCCCCTTAGAAAACTTGAGCTTCAAGCCCCCACAAAGAACATTTTCAGGGCCCACAAATGACTAGATCCGCCACTGGATCGATTCATTATAAATTTACCATTTTTACTCATTGTTGTTGTTGTTGTTGATGTTGTGGTTGTTGTTGGAGTAACTTGATATAAACCATTTTTAATCGCTGATAAAATATGTCGATAATATTTATAAAGTCTATGTCCATGAGTTAAAAACCCAAATTGTGGATTATCAGCTTGTTTGGCTTTTAACAAAATTTCCATCTGTAATCCTTGTTTATGTACAAATAA
Source organism: Iselma pallidipennis (assembly GCA_037464855.1). Taxonomy (NCBI): domain Eukaryota; kingdom Metazoa; phylum Arthropoda; class Insecta; order Coleoptera; family Meloidae; genus Iselma; species Iselma pallidipennis. Next base: position 62,242 of record JAZBHA010000083.1, on the reverse strand, counting down.
TGCCGTTTTCTCTATACGTGCATTCTCTTTCACTGTTTTTGGCTACAAAAAACAAACAAGTATTTTAGATAAAAATGATCAGAAAACGTTTTAAAGAAAACCTACAATTTCTATATCGACAGGAACATCTAGTTGTGGTGATGGTACGAATGTTTCATCACCATCTTCGTTTTCACGTTGAACGGTTGGTCCAATTTCTGGTTGTTCTGGTGGTTTTTCAGGCACATCATACGTATATTGGAACTGATTGGCTTTCTGTCGTTTCTGTTCTTCTTCTAAAATTTTGAAAATTTTACAAAATTATAGGGTTTTCCTCTCGCTATCCCTTTACACACAACAATACCTTTATACATTTGTTCTTCTTCTTCATTAATTTGTAATGAATAATATCGTTCCTTATCACATAATTGTTCAATTTTACGTTCGGATTCATTTAAACCCAACCATCGCATAGTATCATAACCCTCACGACTAGCTTCATATGGTGTTATATCTGATAGTGCACCACGACCATCATACCTACAATAATTGATAGTTTTAGGGCAATTCGGAGGTGGATAAAGCCTAAATTTCAGGGGGCCCTTATTGAACGAGAGGGTGCCCCCCTGAAACTTAGGTTCGACAATACAGTCTGCTCTGAGTGTATGCCACTAGAGAGAGGGACTCTTTGGAGCCTCAAATATCTAAATCCACCACTGATAAATATAATAACAATAATAATAATGATAATAATAGTCGTAAAACTAACCTATCAATTTTGAGTTTCTCATCACCCATCCATGGTATTAAATGTTTACCTTGATCAATATATAATGCTTTCTCATCGTCACGGAATAATTTACAAGCATAACCGAACACTAATAAATCATCGTGATTATCTTTTGGTTTATTTTTACGTAAAATACCCGATTCCGAAGTAGTGCCCCATTGCGCCATATTTATTTCGTTTGTGTTTTGTTATTTCTTGGATCCGGGTCGTTTTTGACATTTGACAACTGCGATAATACCGCCATCTAATGATTATTTAATGTAACAAGCACAAATCCTAAGGCTTTGTACACAAGGAATTGTCGTAACTTAAGGTGCACGTTCACTAGTAAACATGGAAATTTTACCGCGAACTTTTATGATAATTTTTTGGCTACAACAATGCAAAATTTGGAATATTTGAGTCCATTGACCAGCATGCACTGCCGTACGGGCGGATAGCAATTACATAGTAATTCTTAGCAGGGCCGGAGTGGACAGGGGGGATGTGGGGAGATTTCCTCCCGGGCCAATGAGATTTTGGAGGTCAAATAACATCTGAGGAGCTACCGATAATCTTTTAAGAAATGTTTGTTTGATCATCAACTGAAGAGAAAGTGGAGCAATTTTGAGAAATTTGTGTGCATTTTTGGGCAAGGTTTGTGGTCTTTAGAATGCACTGATTCGAAAAATTGTTGTACCAATTGATATAGCAAATGAAGATGCACTTCTAATATCCTGCGAGGTTTCGAAATTCTTAGTAGTTTTTTTGGAAACTTTGATTTGAAAAATTCGAAAATTGCATTATAGGCAACACCATATACTTTCTCTGTATAACACTCTGCTCCAAGAGATGAATTGGTGGTTGCGTTTTTAAAAAATTCAGGCGCTACGGTGTTTCCCCGTGGCGCTAGCGAGATTTGCTTACTGTGACGTCGTCGACGTTACCATATAGTTACAGATTGTTCAGGGATCGATCAGAGCTCGTTAACACATGAAACTAAGGCTTTGTACACAAATAATTGTCGTAACTTAAGGTGCACGTTCACTGGTCAACATAGAAAATTTACCACTAATCTGCACATGTGGACTTTTATGATAATTTTTTTCTCTACAACAGACTTAAGCCTCGCTCACACCAACGCGAAATTTGTAATATTTGAGTCCATTGACCACTATGCACTCCAATATTTTAAGGTGCCGTACGGGCGCCGGCTAATTTCCAACAAAGATAACACGAAAACGCACGCACGTGAAAAAAAGGTCGATATTGCAATCAATCCAAATAATGAAATTGTAGTGCCGTTATCCTATTAAAAGATGCAAAAGTAGACCAATTTTGAGAAATTTGTGGTAATGTCCGTATTTTTGGGCAAGGATTGCGCTCTTTAGGAAGCACTGATTTAAAAAATTGTTGTGGCAATTGATAGAGCAAGTAAATTTACATTTCCGGTATTCTGTCGCGTTTCGAAATTCCAACTAGTTTTTTGACAATTTTGATTTGAAAAGTTCGAAAATTGCATTATAGGCAACACCATATACTTCCTCTGCTCCAAGAGGTGAATTTGTGGTTGCGTTTTTTTTAAATTCAGGCGCTACGGTGCTCTCTGGTATAAGGGATATTGGTTCTATGTTACTCTGACGTCATCAGTGTTACCATATAGTTACAGATTATTCAGCTCGTTAACACATGAAAACACTCTTTTAATTTAAAAATAGATTTATTTGTAATTTGACAAAAAAAAAACCTGAAATTATCCTATTGTGCCCAATCTGGGAATGTATCTAAATCCCATATAAAACCACTTAATAATGCAAAAACCGTAATTAGAACAAAAACACAAATTATTGTTATAACAAAACCAATTTTAGCCATTTCGGTTGATTTAATATTACATGGTGCTGAAGCAATAGCATTTGGTGGTGTTGATACAGGTAATAGAAATGCAAGTGAACATGATATAGCTGTTGGTAGCATTAAATATAATGGATGTATTTTTGATTTTTTCGATATACTAGCTAATACTGGTAATAGAATATTAGCAACAGCTATATTACTCGAAAATTGTGTTAATATTGTTGCAAATAAGACAGATATTAACATAATGATGAACTTTGGTAATGTTGCAAAACCATGTAGATAATCAGCTATCATATCACCCATACCACTCTTATCAGATGCTTCGGCTAATGCAAACCCACCACCTAACAATATAATCACACCCCATGGTAGTTTTTGTTGGACAATCTTCCAATTCAATAACGATGATGTTTGTTGTATGGGTCGTTTGGTTGTATCACTATTCAAACAATTCAAAAAATCCAAATTTGCTGGTATTACAAATAATAATACAACGACTGTAATGGCTGCAGTTGAATCTTTTATTCGAAAATTTGCCGGCAATTCGAAATGATCACTGATAATTTCCGACCATCCTGGTATAAATTGTGGCCGTCTCAAAAACCATAAAACCACCACCACACAAAACATCAAACCAACCATCCATTCATGAAATGATATTGGTCCTAAATCATGAATTTTCTCTAATATCACTTTTTCAGCAACACGTTCACTTTCTTTATTGGCTTTCATTGATTGAGCATCTTTTGAATTTGGCCGGAATAAACCCATATACCAGATTTGCAGCCATAATAATGATAAATACATCATTATTAACATCATTGGTACATTTAACATCATCCATTTAATAAATTCAATACCATTACTAGATGGATAACGATTCTCATAGAGACCTTTAAATGTTAAGTTGGTTACACTACCAACAACTGTACCTAAACCACCGATATTTGCTGCATATGCTGTACTAATAAAATAACACATGGTTGTTTTTGTTGGTTTACGTTGATCATCTATGGGTGGTTTTATTGCAAAATCATCATCATCATCAGGATTTTTGGATTTTTCATACATTTCACCCATACCTTCCGATTCTAATTCTTTCAATGTTGCCTCAATTATCGGTATCATCATTGCTGTAGCTGCCGTATTCGATATCCACATAGAGACAAGCATTGTTACAGTGACCAGACCGAAATTTAAACGGCGTGGACTGCACCCAACCTGAAACAAGCGGGAGAAGCAATTAGAATCCAGTGAGGTCAGGTCAGGTCAGGTAAAGTAGGAGGGTTGCCACACATTCTCCAACAATGACAGAGAAAGCAATAGAAATCGACCAATAAAATACGCCAATTCTTGTCACCACTCGCTAAAGAGATTTAAACAATAGGGGTATTCACATGTTCTCCCTATGTCTACGAGAACTCGTATTTACACGTTTCCACTAGGTGGGTGGAAAGAGCCAAGGTCTCGTATTTGGAAGTAGCTGTGGGGCATGTTTTTCCAACCTCGTATTTTTAGCAGCTGTGAACAAATGCACATGACATGCATGCATCCTTTATCTTATCATTTGGTGCGTTCACAAGTCATACAAGTAGGTTGTCCGGGTCAAACATGCGTGGACCTCTAGTCGGCAATAGGCTAACTTTATGCCTACGCTGTTAGTTAAATCGAACAAAAACTGGAGCGACAAGCGCTTCAAAACTTCATAACCGACATTATAGCAAAAATGCCCTTCTAGCAACAACAAGTTGCAAGTGCTTTCGATATCAGATTGGATCCAGAAAGTCAACTAAGGCAGGAACGACACTTGAGGTGCCCACTATGTTGTTCATCACAAGGATGAAAAAGTGACCAAATAAAGGAGCGCTTGCGTCAATCAAAAGGTTGGAGTTCACAGAGAGTTTCACAACGAGTGTGACCTCCCGAAGAGTACTATTCCCAACATCCTCAAGCAGGAATTGGTTATAAGCAAGTTGCTCTTCCAATGGGTCCCTCATGAACTCGTAGAAGATTAAATGGAATTTCGGGGAGTGAGCATGCTTCCAGAGCTTTGGCAACGTGTCATAGACAGGGATGGCTTTTCTAGTTAATTTTGTATTGAACTAAAAGCGTACGCATGTTTGACCCGGACAACCTATTATATAGTGTCTTCTATTTGTACGAACAAATACAAGGCAATACGACCCCTTATGACAAGTCGGTGCATCTGACAACCCTGGTATATACTACGCGAGCTTTCAAACGGTGTGGTCTTGTCGAGTACGAGAGCAAAGAAGATGACAGATATTATCAACTTATAATGCCTGTAGTGAAGCGAGATAGCAACACCCTACTTTAATAAACGGTGTGGCTAGTAGTGAAATAATGTATTAGCAGCTCGCTGTTATCTCACTTCACTACACGCATCATAGATTCCTAATATCGATCATTTCTTTTGCTCTCGTGCTCAACAAGACCACACCGTTTAAAATCCCAGACAGTAGATGATTAACTCGACCAGCGAGTGATCCGGATATTTACCGGATGGAACCGACTGGGCAATTGAACGGTCCGGTCCGTGTATGGCGGCTCTTAGATTCGATATTCCTTATAATTTCATTTTATTATTTTATTATGTTCGGATTTATCTGTTAATTTAACAATTGACCAAAGAAGACAAATGGTAGTATATTAGCTGTACTTATCTGCTAGATTTAGGATTCTTTGTGATTATGTTATTATTGACAATTTAAACGCTCAATTAGGTACAACTATATTAAGTTATTAGGAAATAAATTCGAAATAATTGCAAAAATTGATAAAATATCTCCATAAATATTTGATAAAACAAGATCTATTGGCAATAATAAATTTAACAAGGCTTTATTTAAGTAATTCTCGCTTTGATAGGCGACTATAAAAGCAAACTTTCAAAGCTTCCAGTCTTATTTCAACAAACGTTTTTATTGAAGACCATCCATTTCGATTATTTTCCACGAAAAAAAATGACCAAATTAATATATTTAGATGACGTTGTGCGTATATTGAAGAGTGTATCTTGTTATCCAATCGATAAAACATCAACAAATTTATTAAAATGTTTATATTATTTGTGGCGTCTAATGATTCTATTTACATTTCTTTGGGTTATATTACAAAATTCATCGATAATATTACTAAATCCGTTCGATTTAGAAACTTCTGCTCCTGTATTACTCGAATTTGGTAACTCTTCTTTTCTTGTGGTGCCTTTATTAAGGTTAATTTCTACATAGGGTACTGAGCGATGGTGGCGTGTCGGCCCAACCGCAGTCTCTTAAGTGGAAATCAAGCAGGTCGCCGACGACAGTGACACAGTCACAGACTCGCCGTCGGCCAGTACCCTATGTAGTAATCAACCTTTACAGCACAGAAAACTTGAATAATTCTTTCAGGAATTTATTTTTTTGTAACTCTAACATATTTACAATTCATTTGGAATCTACCAAAATTAGTAAAATTAATTAATACAATTCAACAAGAATTTCAATTTACAACTAATAATCAAATTGAAATTGTCTCAATGGAAGATATGACGAATTGGACAAATAAATTAGCTAGAATTTGGGCAATTTTAACTGTATGGTCATCAGTTTCATTGGCTTCAATGCCACTACTATCTGGAAATCGGTAACATCTCTTAGGACCTTCGCACACGGCGGCTGAACCGACCGACCCGAACGTCCCGACCCGTCTCGGAAAAAATTAAAAGCATTGATTCTAATGTAAGTCCGCACACGGAGACCGACACGGCTCGGAAACGACGTCTCGAAATTCTGTCGGTCTCCGTGTACGGACTTACATTAGAATCAATGCTTTTAATTTTTTCCGAGACGGGTCGGGACGTTCGGGTCGGTCGGTTCGGGCCTGGTGAGCGGAGGTCCTTATAATTTTGTAGTCTGCTACGGAGCCGGACTGGACTTGCTTTGGAACCACTGATAGTCCTTAAAATTGTAATACCAGTCAAGCAAATGGTGCAAAATACTCCAGTCCGGCCCTGAGTCATTAAATGTAGTTGTAGAGTAGATTGCTAATAAAGTCGTTAAGTTTAGCGACTTTCTTTTAGAATTTTACCATTACATACTTATTGGGACTTTACCAAATCACCATATTATGAATTAATGTATTTCTGGCAATATTTAAGTCAAATTTTGATGGGTTTAGTTTATGGTGCAACGGATGCTATCTATTTATCAATAATTGTTTTATTAGCACAACAATTTCAAATTTTGGGTAATAATATGAAAAACTATATCTGGACTGTTTTAATACGAATTGGATTTAATCAAAAATATGTTGAACAGTTTCGTGAATACTATACTGGTGAAGAAAATCATCCAAATGAAAAGTAATGTAATCAAATAAGTTTTAGAAATTGTTAGTAATTTCGCGACTATAACGGGACCGTCAAGGTCACATTGACGGGACCGTCAAGGTCACATTGACGGGAGCGCCAAGGCCACATTGACGGGACCGTCAAGGCCACATTGATGTGACCGTCACCGTCACCGTTCTGTCACCGTAGACTTCCACAAGAGTGAAACTTTTATAAAAAGACGTGACGGTTCCGTCGTGGTGCGTCTAGTCGTTGATGCGATGAGATTTTTCTCTTCTAGCTCACTCTGCTATTTGTGTAAACAAGAAAAGGACGAAAGTAGCTCTCTGTTTGTACAGAGTGAGACAGTAGAAGTCAGGAGAGAAAATTTTCTCCGTTATAGTACCTAAACAGTTGCTAAATTTGTCAAATGATATTTTCAGTGTCATGCAATTTTATGATAAATATAATGACCTTTTCGATGCACTGAAAACGGAAAAGTTTAAAAAACTGCACTATGAATATTTTAAACGAAATATAATCCACCATAGTAAATTGTTAAAGATTCATAAAGATTTTAATGATATTTTCAAATGGATTTTGTTATTAAAAATTGGCGCCGTTACATTCTATGCAGTTTTCGTGTCATTTTCTATATTAACGGTAAGTAATGTTTCTGTAATGTTACTTATTGTTAGATAAGACTAATTTTTACTTTCCATTATACTTAAGTCAAAATCGAAAAGTGGTGCATTTGGATTAGCAACATATGGATTTGATGCATGCATTGAAATGTTTCTCTATAATTCACCAGGACAATTTCTAATCGAGGTTTAGTCAAAAAATGAGGACATTCAACCTCCGATTCGGCGCCCCAATTTGTCCCGACGGAAAACTGACGCTAAGGAGGGGGTGGCGGTGAATTGAACATATGCACTATTATCTTTGGCACTTTTATAGGCGTTAGGCAAAGGTGGCGCCGAATCGGGGGCTGACTGTATACCGTACAAGCAAGAAACTCAGATATCACAGTAAGCTATTTGACCTAACCTGACTTGACCGATGTAAAAAAAGTGAAAACAAACATCAATGAAGCAATCGATTGGTTAATTTATACTACTATCTCTTTCTATGTCTGTCACTTATCATTTCTTGCATGGATCAATATACAGGATGTTGCAAGCAATGGTGTGGTCAGACAAACACAGGAGTAAAAGAAATGGCAATCGCTCATAGTACATGACTGGGAGCGAGATAAATGTTGTGGACGATAGTGGGACAATGTAGTAGCAGCGTTGTTATCGTTCACATGCTATCAGGGGAAAATGATAGTAGGGTAGTCGGTAAGCTGTTATCTCGCTCTAATTCATGTATAAGCCATTGCCATTTCTTTTCCTCTTATGCTACGGCAGACAACACCATTGCTTACAGGATCCTGTATGTACCTACAATACATATCGTTACGTCGCCTACTTGATATCGTTTCTTGCTCAATCGATTGATTAAATAATAAAAATTATAACGAATAATCGAGATTTTTCGATTTTCCAGAATGCCGATTTAGCATGGACTATCTATGAATATCCATGGTATTTGTGTGATGTATCATTTAGAAAATCATTTTTAATATTACAGAGAAAGATTATGCAACTGATTTTGATAAGAGCTGGTGATTATTATGTTATGTCTTTACCATCATATGTTTCAGTAGGTTGGCCCCTTTTTCAGCAAATATTTTTGATTAGTATTATTATTATTTTTCAGTTTATGAAAGGGATATATTCGTTTTTAACACTTTTATTACAAGTCAATAATGACGACGAATAATCTATAACGTAAAAGTGATTTTTCTTGGTAATTGTAAGGCACATTTATAAAGAATTTTTGCCGTTTATACGTAAACGTTAATCGGTGCAAGACAGAGAACGTAAATTGCGCAAACCACATAATTTAGTAGTCTACGCATCCTTTCTCTTTCTAACAGGTATTTTAACACAAGGCAGTTAAAACGCGATTATCCGGACTAACAAAAAATCCGGATAATCGAGTTTATGCTATAAAATCAAATTCAAATGTATAGAGATGACAATAGAATCAATGAAAATAAATTGTGTTTTTATCGATTCTTCCTTCTTATCTCCCCTCAAAAAAAGAAACATCAAAGAAAAGTCTAATTGTAAAATATTACGTGTTTTGTTATCATTTTATGATAATTTTTAAGGTCAATATGTTAAATATTCCTTCTAACAAAATCTCTATCAATTGTCAATCATAACATTGAAACAATTTTCTAAGTGGGTTAAGCTGGGGTTACACGTCAGGTCTAAATTACAATTTAACTAATATTACAATTTTTCTGGTCTACTGATTGCAACCGAATACTATAGATACGTTAAATTGTAATTTATTAAATTGTGATTACAGTTGTCGTGTGATCTAGGCTCTTATATACGAATCGGCATGCTAAGGCCCTAGTCACACGACAGTTATGATTACAATTTAGCTTATTGCAATTTAATGATATCCGTACCTTGCCAAACAAAAGATTCATAATTGCGGCTAATATGATGCGCATGCGTTTTTTACCACAATTACAGTAAACCCCCGATTCTGCGCCCACATTTGTAACGGGTGAAAACCGGCACTAAGGCGCAGAATCGGGGGTTGACTGTATTTGTTAAATTTAAAGGCTATTTTCTGCTACTTACCAATCGTATAACATTTAGGGCCACTCTTGTATGTAAATTACAATATTCAACAGCAATGGCAATAATTAAACCACCAACAAACATCATATTTGTTTCTTTTAAATAACAAAATGATGTTTTATCTGAATCTAATATACCTAATAATGGAAATAATACAATTGGTAATAATGATGTTATTGGTAATGGTAAACATTCTGTTATCCAATAACCAACCATTAATAATACAACATATAGACAACGATATGATGTGATATTATTTAATAAAATCACTGGTAATAATAACAATGGATAAATAATTAGAAAAATCGTTTTCCAATATAATTTTATGGCACTTAATAATAATTGTAGTTTCCCAGCCATTATAATTATCACTTTATTTTAAATATAATTTAGTCGCGAAACAGAAAAAGATTTTAAAATAAATTATGACAAAATAATAATAATTAATAGTTTCGGAGCATAAATTAAAGTTCAATCACAAAAACAGAAAAAAAAACTATTATTATTATTATTATTGTTAATAATAATATTTATTATTCGTTAATGAAACTGAAATCGAAAAAAAGAGAGATAAACTAAACTGCGATCTTTTCGATTCGTGTAGAACCACATGATAGTTGAATCTCGACTAAAATTTTTTGTTTGAATGGAAATTTTATCTCTTATTGGCTGCTAATAATAACACACTATTTTTATTATTATTATTATTATTATTATTTTTAATCATTTACCCATATGTGGGCTGTCGTCCCTTTTTTTTTTCTACACGAACTATCAGCTGTTAAGATGATACTTTTATATGTGTTGACGACACACAGTTTCATCATCAAATCAATCCAATTAACAAGATGGATTTATATTTAACGAAGGATGGGATGGGACATTTATTGATTTATTTATTGACTATTACTAATTTTTATTTTTAATAAACGTACTTAGGCTGCGCTCTCGCTCGTTCTTGTCTATTTGTAGTGGAGATGCGTGTTAGACGCATCCGTGACGTCATCAAGACAGAGCGACCAATCAAAATTGAATATCTGTTCCATTCGGTTCGATTCGCCTGTAATCGGCATGTCTAAAGTGACGTCATCGATGTACTAATGACGGTATGATCTCATCAAGACCGATCGACCAATCAAAATTGAATATATGCTCGATTCGGCTCGATTCGATTGTAATCGGCACCAACGATGTTGACGTTTCAGATCGGATGCATTAATGACGTCATCAAAATCGATCGACCAATAGACTCGATGCGTTTAAATTGACGTCACTGGTGTTCCAGATTTCAGATCGGTTACAGATCAGTCTGGGATCGATTAGTTTTTTTTGAATTCTCACGGTTTTTTTTGACTTTTTTTTATTAACAGACGACCAAATGTAAATAAATTGATAAGAATAGCAAATATGAATATGAATGATTGTAGAATTCCAGAAGATGATCCTATCAAGACCGATCGACCAATCAAAATTGAATATATGCTCGATTCGGCTCGATTCGCTTGTAATCGGCATGTCTAAAGTGACGTCATCGATGCACCAATAACGTTAAAATCCCACCAAGACCGATCGACCAATCAAAATTGAATATCTGTCCCGTTCGGCTCGATTCGATTGTAATCGACACCATCGATGTTGACGTTTCAGATCGGATGCATTAATAGACCAATAGATTCGACGCGTTTACAGTGACGTCACCGGTGTCTCCGATTTCAGATCGGTTGTAGATCAGTCTGGGATCGATTAGATTTGTTTGAATTCTCACGGTTTTTTTTTTGATTTCTTTTTGGTTAACAAACGACCAAATGTAAATAAATTGATAAGAATAGCAAATATAAAAAATGAATGATTTTAGAATTCCGGAAGATTGATAAAAATAGACAAAAATTGTCGTGTCGATAAACTATCATCCGGTTTGGTTTTTTCTTTGAACTGTTCATTGTAAATCGAAAATTCTCCATTGTTATTTATAGATTTTTTTTTAAATTTCCAACAATTCCAATATTGTTCGGGTTTTGTATTAATAATTCATTTTTGGTGTATTGTATCGATTTTTATTGAATTAAACTTTCTACATTTTACCATATAAATTGTATTCAAATGATAACGACAATAATAATAATTAACGCAACAAAAAAAAAGGAAAGGTCTAGAATAGCGGTTCTTAAACTCTATGAGTTCGCGGACCCCTGAGTCCCTAATTATTAATTCGCGAGCTTCAAGTAGCCCGTACACTACAGTTTAAGAACCACTGCTCTAAACAATATTAAAGACCACGTGTAAAATATACATGACTAATTTGAACAAAAGATACATAAATATTGTAACAACTGTATAATGTGCAATACGTAAATGTTGCACCTTTTTCTGGCCTTGTGGTATTGTATCTAATGAATCTTTTAATAAATATAATCGTCCACCGACTACACTATTCCTTGAATATGGTAACCAATCAACTGTTTTCATATCGAAATTAAATAGATATTTATCACGTGGCTGTAATTGTTGTAATAAATTCTGGACATTGTTATCTTCAAATTCCCATGAACGTAACGAGAAATATGACAATAAATCTAATAAATGGTTCAATTTACGATAATTCTTAACAGCTCTATAAAGAAAATTGAAAAAAATTAACATTCAGTCAAGTCAAGTCTAGTGGAGCGTTCATAGTGTTGCGTCAAGTCACTTGACGCGACACTATGAACGCACCCTAGGTGACACACAACCACGAAACATACAAAGTCGGCTTGCCCATACAAAGTAGAACAAAATCGGCCAAATAAGCTGGTACTGTGTGCAAGAAGAAGACACAGATCTTATGCCAAAGGACACTTTCACGTACAGCAAAGAAATAATAATAAATTACTTTATCAGTCGGATAATCCCAAGCACAGTCTTCGATACCTTTCAAGAACGTTTCTAAAAAAATTTCAATCGTTATCAAAATCGTTATCAATTAAATTCGAATCAAATTACGCCATGTTATCATATTGCTTCTAGCTCCTACATAATTATAAATCGGTACTGTTTGATAATTTTGATAATTTTTCGATATATCAAATGCTGATGCTAATACTTGATTTGATACATAATCAACTGGTACAATATATGCATAATTACTTAGTTTTGCATTTAAACTGCGTAGAACACCTAATGATGCAGCGGCAACAATACCAACAACACCATAGAAATTATCAATCCAACCAGGTGCTGGTTCTTTGAATGCGGACACCACTGCGAAATCCCAAAAAATTTTATCATTAGATTTATATTCTTACCAGTAAACAGTGGCGTACTGGAAAACTGAAAATTTGTGGTAACACTGTATTGACAGTAGTGACAAATCAACTGTCAACAAACAGTAGTACCAATTGAATTTTTATTATAACCAAAAAAATACCTATAGCTGGTCGGACTACAGCAATTGGTAGACCTGCACCATCAGTTTTAATTAAATCTTCAGCGATTGCTTTTGTGTAAACGTAGGTATTTGGCCATTTGTCTAATAAACTACGGAAAAAATGAGTTTTACAAGCAAAAAAATTAGGGGAAAAAACCCAAAAATGATACATACTGTGGTGTTATTTTGTCCAAAATTTCATCATCGACTGAATTGACGATATATTCCAAATTTTCAGCTTTCATTGGTGGATCATAGAATTGTTCTTTGATTATTGATTGTGGACAATTTGAATAGAAAGTCGACACGTGTACGAAACACTAATAAAGAAAATAATAATAATAATAATGTATTTAATTGCTATACAGGGTGGTACCTTTAAATTGGGCATCTGATGGGCTAACTTCAACAAATCTCTAGTAGCTCGAACATTAATATTGTAAGCTAAACGTAATGGTTGATCGAAACGTACATTAGCTGCAGCATGTATAACGCAGCTAACTTCCTCTTTTAACAATTCTTGGTCTTCCAATTTCAAACCGAGATTGATCTCTTCACAATCACCACATATCAAATTGACTTGTTGTTGGAAGCTTTTACGTTCAGTTTTGAGTCGTTTGAAACACTAATTTGGGCCCAAAAAAGTCGTCAAAATCCAAAAGTAATTTGTAAAAAATTGTGAAAAACTCACCGGAAAGTCGAAAAACGTATCAAATCGCTCCTGTATCGATTTACCTTTCTTCGATCGTACTAAAATATAGATTTTCCGTAAATCTGGACATGTTCGTAACAGTTTTTCGATGAGAACTTTGCCAAGATAACCAGTACCACCGGTGATGAAGATGGTTTGATCTTTAAAGAATTCTTGTATTTCACTACCACTCATGGTTCGAGATTCGATAACCCGAAAAAAAAAACGACCAAAAAGTCGCAGTTGCTAAGCAGACACACGACCAAAACTAGTGTGAAACGACTATGGACTTATTGTGGCCTTTTATATTAAGAAAGCTTTACAATGCAGTTTTTATTATTATTTTTAGTAAAGTCATTCAATCGATAAATCGAATCAAGAGGGCAATGGTACTTTTGAATTAAGTCAAGTCGTTTCATGAACCTTTTTGTTTTTGAATTAAATTAAATTCTCCCCACTTGACTTAACCCTTGAATTTGCCCCCCTCGTAAAGAAAATCCTTATCAGTTCATCGACTAGTAGTATAGATGAATCAATATCCTTTCAATGTTGCGTTTTTTGTTGGAATATTTAATTTGACTTAATTGTAGGTATTGTTTTTTTGTTACTTGTTTCCTGGTTTTTATCAGTTTTTTCTTTTTTTTTTTTAATATTTGATCATTAAAATTCAAGTTCATCGGAACATTGTATTGTTTCAATTTGATGTTTTTTTTTGTATTTTTTTAACAATTGAAGACTTTTTTTGTTTTGACTGTCAACAGTTTTGACTTAAAATCGATCCACACTGACAAAATCACAGTATTTTAATGGACGACTTATGGTTTTTTTGAGAATCTCTCGTTTCATTAATAAAGAAGGATAGAATTATACAAATTTAAAAAAAAATAGTAACATTACACCTGGATTGATTAAAAAAAATACGTAAACAGGCAATAAATAAATGTAACTGATATCAATACGCCTTCTAATAATAAAATTTGGATTATATTAAGTAACTTTTTAATTACAGTATTTTTGAAAATTTATAGTCCACCCAGGGCCGGCACTAGGGTGCTTGCCGCCCTTATGCAGGAATGTATATGGTACCCTAGAATTATTGCCATTATAATGTTTAGCATTATTAAATTCATGTTAATTTCCGTCCTTATCATTGGCGCCCCTTGATATCAAGCGCCCTCATGCCCAGCATCACCTACTTACTGCGTTCCACCGGCCCTGAGTCCACCCTTGAAATTAACGTTCACCGTAACGATCAATCCGATTGGAAAGGGAAGGCAAGTTGCACAAATATGTGTTGCTCTTTCTAGTAAGATTTAGCATTTTATTTCATATTAACGTGAAAGGTACACTTGAGTGCACATAAAAGAGAACGCTTTTTTTGGGTCCGTGTAAATCAGGCTGCTAAAGGCGAACTTAAGCTTCACAGACCAGAATCTAGCAAATCTGGTAAGAAAGATACAGTGAAATTCAAACGCAACTCTTCATCTTTATCTTTATCCTCTAAGGCTAAGGAGTTGCTTGGCAGTTAAAATCAATCAATCTTCATCTTCTCCCCACCCATTTACAGCTGGCAAACTCGGCCAATAGTAGATAAGTTTACATAGTAAAGGACAAGGAGATAAACTTGCGATAGGAACAACAAGGATAGATATATGATTAAAATGTCCCACCAAGCTTGCTGGGTGGAGCAAGCAAATCTTTAAAGAATTGACATTTCCTTATGGATATCCATAAAGAGTGAGAAGAAGATAAAGATGTAGGGTTGCGTTTGAATCCAACTGATATTCTGTCTCCCTACCTTCGTACTCTAAAGGAACAAAAAGCCTGACTTACACGATCGAAAATATTAGTATTTCTTTTATATGCACTCAAGCGTACAAAAACTCTCTAATGAAGGGATTTGAGAATAAGCCAAATAAACTAAATAGAAATAAAATGTAAAGAAAAATGTGTAAAAGGTACAGAAGGTAATTTAGAAACCAGTTAACGAGTTGGGATATTTAAATTTCCCGCTTGTTTGTATGGAGCCTGACAGCGGATATCTGTAGCTCCCAGTGCTGACACTTTCGACACTGTTTATATAAAATTTGAACACATCGAGGAAATGTAACGTGAAGAAGGCAATCAATCAAATTAAAAAATAAATTTTCGTCCTGATAATTGGAGCAAAATGTGGAAAATCAGGAAAAATAATTCTGTAAACTTATGCCAACAAACACTAGATGGCGCATGTTCCACAGAGAGCCGAAAATATTTATAAATATTAGGTTGGTAGCATTGCATAACCTAACTTTTTGAATGTCAACACTGAAAGTGGAGGGAAATTATCAATTTTATTAAATAATTAGTGTTTTTTTACAAAATTATTTTTAAAATTTGCTATAAAAAATGGAATCAATGGAAATTGAGCCGGTAACACAACCAAGCACATCAAAAGACACACAATCAACACAGAAAAAATCCGAACATATACCATGGTAATTGTCCTGTAATCTTATCAATTTTTATCACAAAAAATCACCAATTTCTGTTAATTAGGATAGAAAAATATCGTCCACAAACATTCCAAGAGATCGTTGGTAACGAAGATACAGTTGCACGTTTATCAATTTTCGCCAAACAAGGCAATCTACCGAACTTAATCATAGCTGTAAGAAAACCGTTTTTCAGTGTTTTATTTGAGTTATTGATAAGAAAAATTGATTTTTAGGGCCCTCCTGGTGTTGGTAAAACCACAACAATACTCTGTTTAGCTCGCATTCTCTTAGGGGCGGCATTTAAAGATGCTGTTTTAGAATTGAACGCGTCCAATGATCGTGGTATTGATGTTGTACGGAATAAAGTGAAAATGTTTGCACAACAGAAAGTTACATTGCCACCTGGTCGACACAAGATCATCATACTCGATGAAGTCGATAGGTGCTCGCTTTTTCCCCAAAAATCTCCTCTAAAAACTAATTGTGTGTTGTTTTTTCTTGTAGTATGACTGAAGGCGCCCAACAGGCCCTCCGACGCACCATGGAGATCTACAGTAATACCACACGATTCGCATTAGCATGTAATTATAGTGAGAAAGTCATTGAAGCGATCCAATCACGTTGTGCAATTTTACGGTATTCACGTTTATCGGATGCACAAATTTTGGCACGTACCATCCAGATCTGTCAATTAGAAAGTATTGAATATACAGAAGATGGTCTAGAAGCAATTGTCTTTACAGCACAAGGTGATATGCGACAAGCACTCAATAATTTACAATCAACCTATAATGGTTTTGGTCAAGTAAATTCAGTGAATGTATTTAAAGTATGTGATGAGCCACATCCGATGTTGATAAAAGATATGCTAACACATTGTGTACAAGGTGATGTACAGAAAGCCTATAAGATTATTGAACATTTATGGAATTTAGGGTATGCAGCTGAAGATATTATTAAAAATATATTTAAAGTTTGTAAAAATCTCAATATTGATGAACCATTAAAATTGAGTTTTATTAAAGAAATCGGTATAACACATCAACGAATTTGTTTAGGTGTTGGTACATTGGTACAAATGTCCGGTTTATTGGCACGATTATGTATGCAAGCTAAAGGTCAAAAAAAGAATTAATTAAAATTGTCAATTTTTTGTATTTTTCGATTTTGCCATACATTAATAAAACATTTTTATACAGAAAATCGCTTGTCTTTTGTTTTAATCAAAAGAAATAGTGATTGAGTAGCACTTATTGGGACATTAAGTATATATTAGTATCACCGCGTGTAGACAACCAAGTATACAAGCTATTGAATATACGGTTGCATATCTAACTGGATTAAAAAATTATTTCAAACAAATAACTGCGGTTTTTTTTCAAACAAAATAAATTTCAACAAGAAATTGATTCTTCCTTGCTGAATATGCTCGCTTAGTTTGAAATTAATCAGATAATTTTAAAATTATTAGATCAACTGAGGCAGGCAATCAAGTATACACACAACTGTCTGTTTGGTTGCATATAGAATTTGTTTAAATAAAAATAAACAAATAATTGCATTTTTCCAACTAAATTTTAAAAAACTACACAATTTTATGAACTTTTATCAATTAATTCATCAGATCCGAGTACGATAAGGGATGTTTTTTAATTTCTTTAGAGCGCGTGCATTGACCTTTCTCCCCCGTAATAATTCCCGCCTAATTTAAAATCGACTGGAAAATTATGATGAAACCACAATTTCCAGGCGATTTCCTTATATTGGAAGTGTTTTTTTCTTTATAAATTGCGTAGGTGTCAATATTATTGTATCTGTGTGTGTATCGTATATGAAACCGTACACTGTCACTGATACCGCCACCTTATCTCCATTGAAAGGGTTGATTTACCATCATCGATGACGTAATAACAAACAGCATCGCCACCACCACCACCACCACCACCGCCACCACACAGAATACGGAGATTCCACCAAGTTGGGGATTTTCACCAGTCTAGGGTTGATAACTTAAATATTGATTTTTGCCCACCCCTCCTCTACAGTACAAGTGTATATATGTGTAAATGTATATGTGTGTGTATAAAGAAACAGTACAATTCTACCCCCATTTTTGTGTGAATCTATCAAATTTATATATTTTATTAAAAATAATAAAACCACACACACACAAAAAGACGGACAGAAAGAAATCTATAATTTGAGGGGGTGATTGTGTTTAAATTTATGATTTGTGTTAATTTTTTGGTTCGATTTTAATTTAATTTGTGGAAAATTGTGAGTGGAAAACCTAAATCTAAGTCGAGAAAATTCGGCAATTTGTCTGTGGTTTTGTGTGTGTGCTTTTTTTTTGGTTGAAAGGGGGTAGATTTTCCACCTGCTTGTTTTCTTCTTGTTAAGATCAACACAACAGGAAACATGTTGGGTCGTCGTCGGAAAATTCCAAACAAGTGTGTGTCGTTTGTGAGAAGAAAATTGTGATTTCCTTGCTGTTCTTTCTAATTAATTTGGTGATTTACAACAATTTCTTTTGGCTCTTAATTCCGGCAAACGAAAATGTTCAATATTATCAATCAAAGAAAATTTAGATTTTCATGTGGAAAATCTAATAGGAAAATCATCTATAATAGACTATTGTGACATGTAATCAAAATTTGACAAAAACAAATTTTGTTCTCTTATTATTGTTATCATTATTATTATTATTATTATTATTATTATTATCATTATTGCCGGGAAAATGCAAAAGGAAAATACAAATCCGTCACCGGAAATCCATCAATATGTAGGGCCGTATCGGCTCGAAAAGACTTTAGGAAAAGGCCAAACCGGTAAGTTCCGTTTCATTTTTTGTTTGTTTTATTAGAAAAGAAAATCTTCTTAGAAATTTTCCTTTCTGATGTTGATCTGTAAGATGAAAATCATCGGGTGGAGATTATAACCCCTAAGGCGGTGCCGACGTCTTTGATTTTCCATTAATAGCAGTCTCCCTACACACAGACACATTTACACGCAACAAAAAAAAACGTTCCACTTTTTTTTACTTAAAGACAATTATTATAAAAAAAAATTGTGAGAAACCAATTCAACAAGCTTATCACTCGGTATTCTGAGCGATAAAAGGGTCATTATGTACGAGCATGCACAGAATAAAAGGAAAAGAGGCCCTTTGTCCTGTCAGCTTTATCATACATGCATACACATGACTGTGATGTTAAATAAAAGAATATATTTTTCATAGTTTATACTGGTCAGTGTTGTTGATCTTTGAGGCAAAAAAGACAGGTCCGGATTACTATAAAAACAATTACTGATTGTTAACTGACTTTTAAGTCACGTGACCTATGGACGAACCAATAATATTCGACAATCTATAAAAACGAACCAATGGAAATCGGTCATAATATGGTCATGTGACACATATGACTTCTTGACAGTCGACTTGATTTTTAATTTGTTTTTTTTTTTGTGTGTTTCAGGTCTGGTAAAATTGGGTGTCCAATGTGTGACCGGTAAAAAAGTCGCCATTAAAATAATCAATAGAGAGAAATTAAGTGAAAGTGTCTTGATGAAGGTGAGAACTAATATTATTAGATATTAATTATTATATATCTATCCTTGTTTTATGTGTGTGGGATGATATATGTATTACAGGTGGAAAGAGAGATAGCTATAATGAAATTAATTGATCATCCCCACGTACTAGGACTGACTGATGTTTATGAAAATAAAAAGTATTTGTAAGTGTTGTACCTACAATTTTCCCTTATTTTTTTTGGTTTTTTGGTAATTTGGTTTTTTTCATTGCAGGTATTTAGTATTAGAGCATGTGTCCGGTGGGGAATTGTTTGATTATTTAGTGAAAAAGGGCCGTTTAACACCAAAAGAAGCACGTCGTTTCTTCAGACAGATCATATCAGCATTGGATTTCTGTCATAGTCATTCAATATGTCATCGAGATTTAAAACCGGAAAATCTTCTATTAGATGAGAAAAATAATATAAAAATTGCCGATTTCGGTATGGCATCATTACAACCAATGGGATCAATGCTAGAAACTAGTTGTGGTTCACCGCATTATGCTTGTCCTGAAGTTATACGGGTAATTTCCGAAAAAAAAAACATCGCATATCCCACAAATGTGTACCCCCCTTCATTTGAGTCATTAAAATTTGTCAATCGAACGACACTTGTGGGATGTCTGATATATTTATGAAATTTATGGAAAAATGTTGATATTTCTGTAAAATTTTAGGGTGAAAAGTATGATGGTCGTAAAGCTGACGTATGGTCATGTGGGGTTATACTGTATGCACTATTAGTTGGTGCTCTACCATTCGATGATGACAATTTACGCCAACTTCTAGAGAAAGTTAAACGTGGTGTTTTCCATATACCGCATTTTGTACCACCGGATTGCCAGAGTTTACTTAGAGGGATGATTGAAGTGAACCCTGACAAACGATTAACGGTAACCACATCGAAAAAACTACAGTAGAACTCGGTTATAACGACAATTTAGCCACGTTATAGTCGGCTTTTAAGCACTACGTCCACTACTGTCGAATCGTCCGTCACGTCCGTCCCGTCACGGATTTTACGGACGATTCGGACAGTAGTGGGCGTCCTACTGTACTTTGAATTATAAAACGGTTTTTCGTTGTTTTTTGTAGTTAAATGAAATCAATAAACATCCTTGGGTGACGGCTGGTGGTAAAGGTGAATTAGAACTGGAATTACCAATGATGGAAGTGGTACAAACCCATGTATTACCATCAATTGAAGCTGTTGATCCTGATGTATTACAAGCTATCTGTAGTTTAGGTTGTTTCAAAGAAAAAGATAAATTAATACAACATTTGCTCAGTCCGAAGTGAGTAATTTTACTTGTTTTTCTGGTAGAAAAAGTGTACAACAATATGAAAAGTAATATTTAATGTAACCATGGTTATGGGCATTACTTGCCTTATGCTAATTGGCACGTTTACCAGTAGCGAGGCAGCGCAACGCCAAGCCATGTAACGCAAGACTGCACAAAATGTGTTGTCATTTCTTTATCTTGTTTGTCTCCTCTTCAACAGCAACATTTTGTTGATCCTTTGCCACTTTTGTAATGCAGCTCATCTTCATTTCTTTGCTGTTCTCTGGTTACTTTTGATATCGTCGGTAATAGATTTGTTTGACTTGCTATATCTTCAATTGGTATTTCTTGATCATTCATTTCAGTACAGTATCGATAAATCGGATTACCTTTCGAATTATTGAAAGTTATCGATTTGTTTTCAACATTTATAGAAAAATGTGTTACAATCGATTTACCAAAACTGTATATTCTTACATATAAATCAATATTACCAACTGTATTGCCTCTTGTGTCCGTTAAATAGAAAGTATCTTTAAATGATTTTGATTTTACGGTACTAGTAGTAACTAACTCAGTAAAAACCTTTGATATTGAAATTAGAGCATTACCACAAATTAGTACCTCTTGTGGCCCCCCAACTAGTCGATAAACACTGATAAGGATATCAAAAATCTGTTTGACTTCTTCAATTTGTTGTGATGTTAAAGAGAATAAACAAGATTTTCCATTATAGACGGATTGTTGATCAGTAGATAGACTTACTTCTATGGGATTATTATTCAAAAATTGAAAAGAAACACACAGTGGTCCTGGTGGTTCGTTACAGTTACATTTTTTATTTAGATCGACTCTATCGATGAGCAATTCCAATAAAAATAGATTGGTCGACATCCTTTAATTAGAGAAAATAATGATTCTGACACGTGAAATTTTGAAAACGTCAACAAAACCATCAAACTGTAACGCCATCTATGTGTTTAATTCGCAAATGTTCACATGGTTCCCCCACTACTTTTAGGTGGGGATACATGGTTCTAGGGTGACCAACTTTTCCAAGAGTCAACCCGGTACACCAGGGCGTACGGGGTTCTAGTCTTTACCAGTTTGCTTTCGTTTGTTTTTACTGTTTAAGCCGACGTTTCACCCCTTTATTGGTGGCTTCCTCAGAGCTACAAGCCCACAATTTTCTTCTATAACGTTGTAAAACCGTTTGGTCGTTAATGAGTGTTTCTTTTTTTTTTTTGTTAAATTTCAGTCACAACACAGAAAAGGTGATTTATTTTTTATTATTGGAGCGTAAACGTCGACGTCCAGCATACGAAGACGATACGGATTCCGTATTACGTATGCGTCAATCGGATAATTCGGATCCACCAAAGAAACGTATCGATACATGTCGTGTTAATGGACAAAGTGGCTTACAATTTGGACAAATTAGTGAAGGATCACCATTAACACCACGACGATCTCATTATAAGTGAGTATTAACTGGGAATTAATTGTGATTTTTGATAGGATTAACAGCCGGATTTTGGTGTACCTCTACCCTAATTTGTGTGTTTGTCTCTCTCTTTTTAATGGTCAATATTTGTAAAGTTCATGATTTCTTTTCACGAAAAACTTAGTATTTTTCATGTCAGGCGTCATCATCCACGTCGCAGTCCATCAACCGGTAGTACGCACAGTAATTTAAGTATACATTCACCGACACGATCATCGGGTGCTTCAAGTCCGGTAATGTTTAACAGTACAACACCAACAAATACACATTGTAAGTTGAAATCTTCTTTCTTTTTCTTTCTTGTATATGAAGAAGACGGGAGACTATTTTGCTTGGGTTACAGCTGGAATGTCATCACCAATCGGTCAACGATCATCATCAACCCATCATTCCCATCGTAGTTCGATAACGTCGAATACACACGTAACAGTAACACCACCACCACCACCGGCATCACCGACACCTCAAACCCATCACAGAGCCAATAGTAGTGGTGGTACATCAACCTCCTCGGTTTTATCAACACTAACATCCCCAGAAAGTGATACACAAAGTCTTGTCATTGGGTCGGGATCGTTACTAACACCAATGACACCACCAGGATCACCAATGTCAACTAGTAGTACAACTACAGCAACTAGTCCTAGTGCTGTGGCAGCTGCTGCTGCTGCCGCCGCTGCTGCTGCTAATACACACCATTGGCGATCACGTCTAACAACAATTAAAAATAGTTTTCTGGGTTCGCCGCGTTTCCATCGACGAAAATTACAAAGTAAGTAGAGATTTTTCGTAATTTTTGTTTTGTATTTTATGTCTCCTCATAATTTAGCTTCATCTGAAGAAGTCCATTTGACACCGGAATCATCACCGGAATTAACGAAGAAATCATGGTTTGGTAGTTTAATGACAACCGAGAAAGATGAAACATTCACGATTCTAGTTAAAGGCAAACCATTAGCAACTGTTAAAGCTGACTTAATCCATGCCTTCCTATCGGTAAGTCCCATTTGGGGGGGGGGGGCGAGGGGGTACCTTTGATTTGATGGTGAGCACCATACTAAAGTAATGTATGTTTTGTATCAATAGATAGCAGAATTAAGTCATTCTGTATCGAGTCCAATGTCATTTCGTGTGGAATATAAACGGGGCACAACTGGTCCGGCAATGTTCCAACGTCATGTCCGTTTTCAAGTTGATATATCGACAATAACGAAACAAACCGGCGATAATGGCAAAGAACCTCTATATGCCATCACTTTTACATTATTATCAGGTACTAACAACTTTATGGGACAGTTTGGTTTCAGTCAAAATGGTAAAAATATGGCGCCATTCTTGACCAAGAGGTGTCCAAATACAAAAAACCTTCTTTCGAGTACTTGGACACTTCTTTTCTGGCACCTAAACATTTTGACCAAACAATTGGGGATGATAGTGCCTCACTATTTGAAGTATTCTACAATTTATGAATCTATTTAGGCAATATTCGTCGATTTCGGCGTGTATGTGAGCACATCCAAGCTCAAGTGTGTACCAGACGGCCACCACCAAGTCCAAGAGCACAACGGAAGTTTACCACGGAATTAAGTGAGAGTTCGAGTTGTGGATCAGATTCTAGTGAATTGTACCTCAATGCCCGACAGGTAAAGTTTCCTAAAAAAAAAAGAAAAATTAGTGAAAAATCGATTAGGTATTAGAAAAATTGATTTTCCTTTTTTTTTTTTGATTTTCCTTTGAAACATTTCAGCCATCTTGATGTAAGTAGTAATTCTCTATGTTGGTTTTCTTTTGCAAAAATTTTTCTTTAACCACCAACACTACCACCTATAGCCGTCTCCAAAAGCAAAGTGTTACCAGATTTAGAGTCGGATCTACTTAATTAGCATCACTGCTACCACTATATAGCGACTTTTAATTGTTTTGCCCCAAACTCCTTCCGCTCCCAACAGCCGTATACAGGGCCGGTTCTGGATACTCGGCCGCCTTCGTGCCACCCCCTATAAACCCATTTTCTAAATGTGGAGCTACTTGAAGATTTAAAAATTTAAATAACGATATCTATGGGGTTTACAGCCACCATATGTTTTTTTATGACAAACATCTGGGTCGTTTTTCTGTTCATCTTGAGAAAGACCAACTGAATAAAGTAATTTCGATTTTGGCAACTTTTAAGGAGTAAAGCATGCATACCCACCAGAACCGGGCCCGGCCGTATACCAATTTTTTTGAGCTTTTCTTTGGATTTCTACCAAATGGTTAGAGTTAATGTGTTTTGTGTTTTGCTTTCAGTTAAATGTGCTGCAATTGGAGGGTAGTGATTTGGAAAGTGAATGTAGTGTATTTGATGTACGTACAGCAACTAGAGAAGTGTCACGTCGAGCATCAACCAATAATAATACAGAAACATTAGAACAGAATACACCGGGTACACCGAAAGCTGTACGATCAAATTCGGAAAATACGGACAATTGTGAGAAAACATGCATTACAACAATGTCCGGTAGTTCTATAGCGTAAATTAGAACATAAATAATAAGAAAAATTAAAGGAAAAACACGGAAAGAAGAGAAAAGTTAAAGAAAATTGTGTTCCTTAGGGAGGCAAAAATTGGAAGAGATTTGTTGAAGATTTTTTGCTTCTTTTTGTAAATAATATATCTAAATATATGCGAGAGCTTATGTGATTTTTTTCCGAAATATTGTTCAGTGTAGTTGTAAAGAAATTGTTGAACTATTAAACCAAAAAAAAAAATAATAATAATAATTAACTAGTTAGTTAAAAGAAAACACTTCTCCGAAAACGTTCTGGTTTTTAGTAATATTTTTCAAAAATACAGGTTGTTTCAGAATGAAGTGTGGTCTGGCAGAGCACGAGAGCACAAGAAATGACAGATACTAGCGAAGCGAGGTATCACTCCGATTCTTTTGCACTCGTATTCTACAAGATCACACTTTATTTTGAACTGACCTGTATACACTGTACATACAATTCAAATGTTTTACAGTTAATACTCGATTTATTTAACTAAACGTTACTTTCGTCTTCGTTATAAATGTATACCGATCGTACAAAACGAAGTCTTACCAATCAAAATTATTCGAGTTATTTTCAAAAGCCTAACAGTATTTTTGAAAGTTACTAGTATTTAACAGATCTAACCATCAGAAAAGTAACAATTGGATAGATTTGTCAAATAGTATTTTTTTTTTCTCGTTCAAAAGTTACCTATAAATCGAGAATTAACTTTATATCTTTGTTATTATCTCTCTTTTTTTGGTGCAATTATTTGACTTGTAACTTTTAGAGGAAAAATTGCCGGCCATATTATCCTAATTAATTATTAGAAATTAACTGATTAACAATAGAAATAATAACGGATGATTAAATTTATTATTTGATTCGAAACAGGGCCACGCATGCGCCACTTAAGAAATGACAGATATAGAATGAGATAGCAGTACAAATCCACCAATGAACTGCTTCACTGATACCTGCTCTCTTTCTACATCTGTCACTTGTCAACCATCGATCGTTTCATACGTATTGCGTTAACCTGTACTACTTCAGTTTGACATTTGGTGACATCTGAACTAATCACCACCCTACGTTCCAATATCTAATCTCAACTTGAAAATAGATTTGATCATCCGTTATAATAATCATTTAAGACAAAAAATTAAATTGCTTGAATAAAACATTTCAAAAAACTAACAAAAATCAATAATATTTATGAAATTTTTGATGCGATTCCTGTGTGTATGTAAACATATCACTCAAAAAAGTTATCTTTATTTTTCTCTATGTCATTTCAATTTTTTTCTGGTCCAAAATAGCTCAATTTGATTCCTGAAATTTCTAATTTTCACTATTATTATTATTATTATTATTGTTATAGAGATTTTGTTGTTGTGGTGCGCCAAATTTTCGGGATGAAATTTTTATACCATTCTTGTGAATGTATGCGTGTACGTACGTACGTATATATTATAATATGAGTTCCTTTAATGGCCTTCGCACACTATGCCGGAAACATTAAAAGCATTGGGTCTAATGGGAGTCTCGAATTGAGACGAGTTGGTCCGACTTGCCCCGATTCGAGCTTGCCATAAGAACCGATGCTTTTAATTTTAGACGAGACTGATGTGACGGACGTTTCCGACGTAGTGTGCGGAGGCCGTATTAAAGGCGGTCACGTTTTTATAAGGACCGTAACCGCCTATTTTATTGGGTTATGTGTGTGTTTGTATTTGTATGTACCTATTAAATGGTATAAATTTTATCCCATTTTACTTGTACCTTTTTTTTTGTAAATATACATTATAAATATTATATAATATAATATAAACTATATACATATATACATAAATACATAATACATTGCTCGTGTAAATTATTATCTTTGTTTCTTGTCTAAATTAATTTTGTAATTATTACTATAAATAATGTAAAGTATTATTAATATTATTATTATTATTATTATTGTTTGTCTTTTTGTTATTTTTATAGTCTTTGTTTTTGTTAGGTTTCCTTTAGGGCCTCTCCAAACGAAGTGGATTTGCTTATTTGCGGTGAGGAATGATAAACAAACATCAAACTAGTGTTGAGGTTTCTTTATTGGCCAGTATAGATTCTATCTCTTTCCTAACGATTGCTTTGTAATACATCTGTTTCACTTCACTCTATATTATACCTGAGCAAAGTATAAATAAACAATAACACCAGTGTGATGTTTGTTTATTATTCTTTACCGTCAATACGCAAATCCACCACGTTTGGAGAGGCCCCTACACTCGTAAATAACACATACATACATCAATACATTAGTGTTATGATGAATTATTTTATATACAACTAAATTCCAAAAAAAAAAAATTTCTGAGTAAAATAAATAAATAAATAATAACAATAAGAAAATAATAAATGAGACAGAAACACAATTTTAAATTGATGATGATTATAGTTTATGTGTAAGTGCTTGTAAATAATATTGTGATAAATAAAACAATTTGCACAAATACGGTTGTTTCATTTCTCCTCGTTGTATCTGACATTAAGCTACGCTTACATGACTTGTAGTCGGACTTACGATTAGACGCAAATCTAATGTCAACATAACTTTAAACAACGTCAATCATTTGTCGCCTGATTGCTTGTCGTTACGACACGACACGACACGACACGAAGCGTTGAAGACATCGTAATGTCGATTTCAACGCACCCGTAGGATTGGAATTGATGGCTTCTGATTGGTTGTCGTTGAATTGTGGACGAGACACGACGGATAGCGTTGAAAGCGCCTTAAGTCATATGATACGGTGCGTTTGGTACGACTCGTGTACGCCGATTCTAAGATTTTAATTATAATGTTCGACTTCATTTTTGATTGTTTTTTTGTTTCTTCTTCCTTTAATACACATGTCATCGTAATTCAGCATATTTTTTTGTGCTATAAATAGGTTACTGAGTTGTTATTACCATAATTTATGTAAAATACTATTATTTACAGCTATGTTTACATTCCTTCCTCCTAATTATTTCTTCAATCACAACGTAAATTACTATTTATGTTAGTTTATTTTTATGTCGTTGTAATACTTACAATTAATAGACAGAGCCGGAAAGACTAGGGGACTGGGGGGAGATTGCCCTTAGGTTTAGGGGGGGCCACTGGTAGTTTTTTAGATTGCTTTGCTTTCGCACAAAAATATGGACAATGATTTGAAGCTAAAGTACTCACGGGGCCAAAGTTACCCAATCCGGCCCTTTTTGTTATTTATACGCATACCTATATTTTTTGGGTTAACCCTAGATTTCGTACGATTTGGGAAAAATCTGTTTGTATTAGAAAAGATGATGGGGTTTTCCCAACAGAATTTACAAAAAACTTGAGTCAACAATTCAGTACGAAAAGGTTCAATGGGTGTTTTTCACCAACTGATTCCAAAAACCTTTACGGCCACCGCCCACCATACCGAAGATGTCCATCACGTCCAAAATTAAAAGCTTTGGTTCTTATGGCAAGCTCGAATCGAGGCTGGTCGGACCAACTCGTTTCAATCGTGACGGACGTGACGGACGTTTCCGAGGTGGTAGGCGAGTGCCGTTACAGGATTTGGAGGAATCTATGACGTTAATCATTAACAAAATATGTAGACGTCAAGTTAATTTGGTAAAATATAAAGCATCCCACACACCAACGCGAAAGTGTCGCTAGGACGGTTCAGCTGGTGGAACGCAGTAAGCAGGTGATGCTGGGCATAAGGGCCCTTGATATCAAGGGCACCTTGGACGAATAAATAATCATGTAAAAAAATATTAGATTAATATGAATTTGATAATGCCAAACATTATAATGGCAATAATTTTAGGGCGCCATATAATTTATTGCATACGGGCGCCAAGCACCCTAGAGCCGTCAATAGTTGCACAAATATCTGAAAGTTTTAGCTTCACTGCCATGGACTCGAATACGTCGCGACGACAGTGGAAATTCCGCATTACTAAGTGTCCACGTAGTCAAGCTGTTGACCAGCCCTTGGTGAAAACCACTATTCTGACAGAAACTGACGTCAAATTCTACCAAATACGTTAACGCTGGATTCTGTGTGAGAAAGATTGAGAATTGTGCAGATAGCTCATTTAGTGTTATGAGCATTCATTTTTCTCGATCTATTAGGAGTTAGCGTTAATGTTGACTGCAAAAACTCCCTCCCATCTTATCTTACTCTGTGAAAAAGAATACAAATTGCTGTTTTGACTAAAGAACAAGTTGGTCTGCGTTTATATGTTCCATACAAGCGGCCCCCGTAAGTAGGTCACTTCATAGTTAAAAAAAGAAGAGCAAGTAAATTAAAATTCTTCAAATATGTTATGTCAGACCTACCCCAATCGGGGTATTTGCACCGCTGTTCCGCCGCATATCCATGACTACCACTCGTGCACACTTACGTGCATATAAAAGAGAACGCTTTTTGGGCCTGTGTAAATCGGGCTGCTGAGGGTGGTCTCCACAAGACAACTTAATCTTCACAGACCAGAATCTGGCCAATCTAGTAGGAAAGATCTCTCCACCTTCCTACTCTAAAGAGAGAAAAAGCCTGACTCACACGAACGAAAATACCAGTATTTCTTACCTTATATGCCCGTAAGTGTACGTCGTTGTTTAGGGTAGGTACGTTTGGCAGGTTTCGGGATACGTTTAAGGGTACCTTTAGATGTGTTTAGGGCACGTTACTCTGATAACTCTTATTTTGACTTAAGGATAACTTGCCAAAGGTCACTATTCGGTTTCAAATTCTAGCAACGCTGTATATAATATAAAATTTATGTTTATCATTGATGTGACAATTCCGGACCACAAAAACCTATCAAACCCTCCTCCGGTACTCTACGAGAAGACGTAGATTCTAAATCTGAATTTCGTTTTTCTATAGCTGTGGCCGTCTCTGAAATCTGAGCCTGACATACAACACGAAACTAATAGCGGCTTCAGGTGATGCTGGGCATAAGGGCGCTTGATATAAAGGGGCACTAATGCTAAGGGCACATTGGACAGAAAACCAGTCCAACAAAAAAATATTAAATTACCATGAATTTAATAATGTTGAACATTATGGACGCCATATGAATTCTTTCATAAGGGCGCCAAGTAGCCTCGCGCCGGCCCTGGGTGGGTGGTCATTAAAAAGAACAAACAACCAAAAAATTTTACAAATGGAACCAGAAAAAAAAAGAACAACAAAGTCGCACGTCATTGGTCCAAACATCGAAAAAATCAATGACCTTCCATATAGGAATCCTTTAAGAATATACCTTACCGGTCACTTTCAATTTTTTTAAATTATTTATTAATTAGGTATACTTTAGCTACCTGTGTATAGTTTCACAAAACAAAAATAGGTACAATAATAATAAT
>JAZBHA010000083.1:0-31732 GCA_037464855.1 Iselma pallidipennis | reverse complement strand
AATAATAATAATAATAATAATAGTGGAAGTTGTTTGTGCGGAAAATTTTAAATCTCCCACCCTCCTCGATTATTATAATTTTTTCCGAATCATTAATTAGATTTGTTCGAATTAAGGAATATGTGTGTGTGTGTATGGTGTAATCCATCCCTTTTTTGAGTTGCAATTAATCGAAATTGTGTTAATTGACTTACGTTATATATCGTGCATACCGTATACCGTACTGGATCATTACGTATAAAAGTTGAAACGGAGGGGCGATTTTTGGCCTTTTACTATATTCACCAATAACATACCCACCTATTCCACCTGTATCTATATCGTATATTCGTATTCTAAAGCTCATATAAGTAAAGTTGCATAGTCCAGGTGTGGATAGTTACCTTTTAACTGTCGGTTAAATATACACACAAATAAAATAATTAGTGAATAAAAAATAAAAAGTAAGTATTTGTTTTTTTTTTGGTTGTTTGCAAATATTTAAATAAATAATCTTAATTGGGAGGCAAACAACAACAACAATTGAGACAGAAATGCACATTTACAACAAATGATAGATAAAGATAAGAATATAAATAAATTAATTAATTAGAGTATAAATCAATAAATAATAATTGGAAGATTTCTATTGACGTCATTCTAATTTTGTTTAAATTTCCATTATTTTCGTTAAATTTTATTTATTGTGGTCCTGATTGTTGTTTGTGTTGTTGTTGTTGTTGTTGCAAAGAAATACCTGTATTTTAATTTATTTATGTATTTTCAATAAATAGGTTCTACTTTCCCCCCCGACCAAAAAAATGATACCTACCACCAACCAAGAACGAATTAACATTTATGATAAGAACGCAATGACGTAAACATTGCGTTCTTATTATCAATTAATAATTACGGATTGTTTCTATTATTTCTTGAATTATATTAACCGACATCCTACGATTATATTCAATAATAATTAAATCGATGAATAATAATTAATCGATGAATAGATATTAGAGTTGTTGTTGATTGTTATCAAAAAATTTCTATAATATTTCGAGAAAAGAATCGAAGATTTTCTATTATTATTATTCCAGTATAGGTTTCACCAATGTTTGGTTAAAAATTTAATCACAAAATAGTTAATTGGGGTAGGTAATTAAATTTAATTGTTATTTGATGGAACCCAATTAATTCCAACTTAACTATTGTTTGATTAAATACTATTTATTGTTGGTTATTTATTGTAATTTCAAGGATATGATCGGATTTTTAAAAATTGTTTAAATAAATTACTAAATTGTTGTTATAACACACACACACACACACACAAACATAGAAATTTGGCCTTAAATTTGAAACGAAAATCAAAAATATTTATCCAACTAACAATAATAATAATAATAATAATACAAAGTCAAGGATGATTTATGGATTTTTCGTTAAATTTTTCGGAAAATCAACGAACAATACAGAATTTTCGGAAATTATTAGGAAATTATTAAGAGATGGTCAAGGCAATAAAAGGTCAATATCAAGATTTCCATTTATGTTAAATAATAATAATAATGATAATAATAATGACATATACAATTCTGGAAAGTTTCATCATTGTCAAAACCTTGGCTCTTCCATTACTCAAAATAATAATAATAATAATAATAATAATACCTAAAGAAAGAACGAAAGGAGGCATTCATCTAGTTAACTTTGTAATTGGCCAACTTGATTTATTCGATTTATTTTAATATTTCTGATGAGAATTGATCACATTGTGTTGAAAATTTAATTTACAAATATTTGCAATAATAATAATAATAATAATAATAAGGGCATTATCAAGGTAAAAATAAGAAGTTGGCATTGGTTTGTTGGTAGTTAATTGAAGGTAAAAATATTATTATTATTATTATTGCGTTTTCTTTGTAATAATAATAAAGAACTGGTTTTTGAAGAGGTCAGTCTGCATATAAGGGAGAGATAAAAACTTGTATCATCTTGGTTTATTTTTACCATTTTTATTGCTATTTGTATAGTAGGTCAACAATGACTAGACACTTCTGACTTTAAGGCGGTAAAATCGACAACAATTTGATTATTTGCATCGATAGAATGTTACTAGATCAACTAGGTTCATCAATTGCCCGCCAAATCTTTGAATATAAAGTTAGGAACTGTTATCATCTTTACGATATTTGAAATTATCCATTTGGGGGCTTGAAGTCATCATAGACAGATCATACATTATTTCTGTTTTTTTTTTCAGCAAAAATGGTGGACATTTACGATCGTCAAGGTAGTGATATAACAGCCGATGATATGATCTTACCACCGGATATACCGAGTGAAATTGTCGACTTTTTTAATCAATCCTCAATTCTATTAACTGGTGGTACTGGTTTCTTGGGACGAGTTTTTATTGAAAAAGTTCTACGTACCTGTACTGGTTTGAAATATCTGTATGTATTGATACGTTCGAAGAAGGGCAAAGAACCACAGAAACGTTTCGATGAACTATTTGAAGGACCTGTACGTATATATCTTTTTTCTGTCACATGACCAGGTGAAGCTAGTCATGTGACATGAAAATCTTCTAGTGGCTAAACATTTAACGGACAACTTGTCAATTGAAAGTAATACTTAAGGGTACATTTCGGTGGGACACACAATGGATGGTATTTTTTTGTATATTTCCTTACCCTTCTTCAGGGCATCACTCATGATGCTTACTTGATGATGGCCCTGAAGAAGTGCCCTAATTGGACGCGAAACGTTGGCAGAAATCAACTAAAACAGATAATAGTATATGGATGTGATATTCTGGTTATTTCCTTACAATTTTCTCTTGACACATTTTTTCTTTGAAAATTGGAAAGTTTATAGTAGGCTGTGTCCTAGTAGATGATTTCGCCACAGCCGCCTACCTTAATGGCCATCGTTTTCTGTTGTTTTTCCGAAAACTGCTAATAAATATCATGTGTCCTACAGAAAATGACCCCCTATTTATAGTAATGACAGTGTCATCAGTGTAATTATGTAAATTTCCCGATTGTTTTTTTGTTTTGTTTACACTATTGATGATAGCAAAAAAATAACTGATAATTGTTTAGTTAACATAATAATAATGTTTAACTGAAATGGACGTAAGTAATGAATTTTAAGGCTGGTGTACGAAAATCACTGGCAATTTTAATTAATTACTTATTGTTTTAATTAACAAATTGTAATTTTCCATTAAATTGATTTATTGACAAAATATGATACTATTTCAGATTTTTGATGCAATCAAACGTAAATGTCCAGAAGTTCTACAAAAAGTCATATTAATTAATGGTGATTGTAGTTTACCGGATGTCGGTCTTAGTGAGAATGATAAAGAATTATTAATAAAAGAAATTAATTGTATCTTTCATTTTGCTGCTACTGTACGTTTCGATGAGAAATTACGTGCTGCTACAAATATTAATGTACGTTCAACTAGAGACTTGATTAATATGGCGAAACAAATGAAAAACTTAAGGGTAAGTACTGACGTAAAAATCGAAACGGATTAGAGGAGATTTTGCCGCACTTACGGTAAATGGACACTTTTGCTCTCTTTGTCGTCCAGGATTTAATGTTCACCGTAAGTGTAGCAGAATCTCCCAATTTTGCGACATCTTACGATAACGCTATGCCAAGATTTAACGTGTTGTAACAAAAAAAAACACGTGTTTGAAGACAAAAAACTGGTCCGTCTGGTGCACTTTGAACATAACAGGTGTGCCGAAAATAGACCCGTGAAACGATAGAGATTAGAGATAGAGTAAAGATCAAGTTCAAAACCGACTAGACGGTGGAATTTCTCTAAATCGATGATGATGATAATTAGATGATTAGTCAGCAAAAATTGCAAATCATTCAGAGATTTTGTATAGGGGGGGGGGTCCTTCAAACAAACAAAAAACACTCAATAATTTTGCGTCATAATTGTTGCACAATTTATAATTGCACATATACGCATATTCAATTTAGAAAGTGCTCTAATTGATTCCATTCTAAATATGGTATTTATCGTTGTTATTTGGAAATCTATCTATCAATTCCAATAAAGATTTTTACGATTTTCCTAAAGGAAAAGTTGTTATTTTCAAGTTTTCCAAAAAAAGCCAATATGGGATTTAAGTATGCAATTGTAGTTAACTGTTTAAGGAGATGCATCTAGTAAACTTTCACTAGTAGCTTAAGTAATTTTGACCGATTTTTAAACAAAAACGGAAATATTAGCATTGCATTGCTTAATAATGTAGAAAATACAAACAAGAACGTTAACGGTAACGTTACCGGTAATATTAGATAACAAGGAGATTTTGCCACATGACGCTAAACCAACGCTGGAAGTTAAATCCCGATAATTGCCCAGTAGAATGCTCGTAAGATCCCTGTCACACGAGTAGAATACAATTCAATTTAACTAAGTTCACAATTACCTTGGTTCTCAATTTGCCGTGTGACAGCACACAATATTCAATTAATGAGCGGCGAAATTTATTTAGCATGACCATCTATGTCTTGCGCGTGCGTTAATTGTAATTGTGAAACGCTCGTGTGACAGGGTAGAGTTCACCCATATTTCAATTTGTATTGACCTTGTCGCTAAATCAACATGTATTCTGCCCGTGTGACAGGGATCTAAGATTACTAAACATGTTATGTGCTCAAATTGTTTTCTCCGTCTGTCAGACGTCACCGTTTCATGTGTCATTTAGCGTCATATGGCTACTCAGAAACGTAGCAGTCAGGGCCGGCGCTACGGTGCTTGGCGCCCTTATGCAAGAATTTATATGGCGCCCTAGAATTATTGCCATTATAATGTTTAGCATTATTAAATTCATGTAAATTTACTATTTCTTTGTTAGACTAGCTTTCTGTCTGGCGGCCCTTGATATCAAGCGCCCTTATGCACAGCATCACCTGTTTACTGCATTCCGCCGGCCCTGGTAGCAGTGATTGTGCCCATAAAACCAACTATTGACGCAAATTCTCTGTCTTTCTCCAACAGAATGCGGTCATGTCACATGACTAGAACGAACCAATTACTTTCGATTATTTATAGCATTAACCAATCAAGTGATTTGAGAATTTATAGCACTCCTTTAATAATTATACCGTATTAATAGTCATATTAACGACCATGAAATATAAAAGAAACAAAAAATAATACAAATGGTAACACGTGTTATGCATAATTCCATTCTTGTTATTTCTTTATGCTTTGTTTTCTCCTAATTATGTTAATTTGAAGTTTAGTAGAAGCACACAAAAAAAAGCAGAGAACACGGCCACAAATTTCCATAAATACTATAAAAATTCATCAATTCTCTGCCTATATGTATACTGCGTCTATTATTGTATTTAAATCGGTAAAGAAAGGACGAACAAAAAAATTGAAATTTGAATTGTTGATTTTCCTAACGGAAATTTTTTTCCGATTGGATTTTTACAACAAAATCTAAAAATATTTCCACTAAATTACAGTAATATCTTATTGTTAGTAGTAATAATAATAATCGTAAAAATAATAATATTGCCATTAACGTGCCATTCAGATAATTGTTAAATAATAGTTGTAGAATAACTGAATGGAAAGCAACTATAGAGAAACAATTACATATTGATATGATAAGACAAAGTATAATACATTTTTGTGTTATCATAGTATATGTACACACAGAATAAATTAATTAAATGAAATGTCAAGGTAGTCATTTTTTTTTTTTTGTGAATGACTTAAGCCAAATTTTGATAATTCTCATTAAATTATAATATTAACCTTAAGTAGTAATAATAATAATAATAATAATTTTTTATGAAAAATCTCGATAGAACAATTGGTCATTGCAGTCAACCGGAAATTGAAAGATGCGTGGTTCAGATCCCGTTCGATGCACAGACTTTTTCCAGATAGGTATATATACGGTGGCGAGACTTGAATTAGTTTCAAATTTTCATAAAATATATACCGAGGAATTCTAAAGAACGTCTCCGTGTCCGTCTCCGTCCTCGTCATCTGCAGTGTCATCTTCCCTTGACTTGGCAATTCTAATGGACGTCTTTACGGAAGTGCTGGCTAAGCCCACAAGACTCTAAGCAGGATATTTACCCGGATATATCTATCCTTATTTCTATCTCTATCTTCTATGCTTATCTACTATTGGCTGAATTTGTCAACTGTAAATGGGTGGGGAGAAGACGAAGAAGAAGACAGGAGCGAAGACTGGCTCTAATGAATTGTCAAGAAGACGAAGACGGGGATGAAGATGTCCATTTGAATTCCACCGAATAGGTTTAGACAGGAGGCGCGATCGATTCGGTTCCGGCGTGATGCGCGGAGACGCTAGCACATTTACTGGATTCATATCTATATATCACATAGTTTGCTAGTGAAACGGACTATACTCAATTTATAATTCTCTTATTAAAAATCACAAGACAGTCAAGAGATGTTTGACTTTTAATGTTTATTTTTCTTTGCATTCTTTCGTAACTACTTTACTTTGTTGTTTTTCTTTTTTAAATCCTGTTTTGACGGTAGTATTTCTAAAAGTTATCGTCCTACAGATTAACATTTTATTTTTTCTAGTCACCTTCATTAATTTCTCATTATTATCGTCTATTTTTCATGATTTACGTCAAAATTGTCCCTCTAACAAATATAAGGGGTGTTCCGAATTACTTTAGAATCAAGTAGGTGTCGATTGGATCACTAATAGAGGTTATAAATATCAATGATTTGACAATTATAACGTATGAATTAAGTTACCGACATACGTTCTCTATCCACCGCCTACTTTGATTTCATGCAATTTTTATTAAACCAACAGGGTTGTAGAGAATTTTTGGTGTTTTTCAGGCTTTCGTTCATGTTTCGACAGCATTCTCATTCTGTACAAGACAGAATATTGATGAAGTCTTCTATGATGTACCAATTAATGGTTCGAAATTGATTACATTGACTGAAATATTAGATGATGAGAAACTTGAAAAAATGACACCAACGTAAGTGTATTATTATTAATCAAAAAACAGGGTTGTATTCACAATTTCAGAGGCCCGAATAGCCGCAATATTACAAATACAGCCCTGTCAAAGATCACCGAAAAAAAAAGCCACAAAAAAAAGAGAGATCGTTAGAATAATTGAAATTTTTGCAGAATTTTAGACGAATATCCCAATACGTATGTCTTTACTAAAGCAGTAGCCGAAGATATTGTCAAAAATGAAGCTAAAGATCTACCAGTTGCTGTTTTCCGGCCGTCTATCGGTAAGTTACAAGATAAAGTTACGTTAACGTTAACGTAAAGCGATTACGCAATAAGCCTCTTGCACAAATCGCTTTGACGTTAGTGTTAGCATTAGCGTTTGCGTGGCACAAGATTTTTTTTGTCCTAAACTAATCTTTTTTTTTGCTGTTGTTTCTAGTTATTGCATCCGTTAAGGAACCAGTAGCCGGTTGGATTGATAATTTTTATGGTGCCACTGGTATATTAGTTGGTGCAGCAATTGGTTTATTAAGAAGTTTACATGCACGTGGTGATTTAGCAGCTGAATTAGTACCAGTTGATTATGTTGTTAATTCAGTAATATCAACAGCATGGGATATTGCTAAAACGAAATCAATAAATGATAATAAAGAAGATACAATTAATTTAAATGATAATAAATTGAAAGATGATGATGTACCACCAATCTATAATTTTGTTAGTTCTGTTGAAAGTAAAATTACATGGGGTAAATATCAGTTTAGTAATGTAAAGAGCGTAGTGGAGGCGATCAGGAGCATGCGCCAACAATGTTACTTAATGGAGCATGCGCAGTATGTCACCGCTCGTGCTCGAAACATTACCGAACGCATTCGAAACATTTTCTAGTCACCCTGTATAATTTTGATTTTATTTTTTTGTTGTAGATGGTTTTATGAAATTGGCTGAAAAACATGCACCACAAGTACCATCAGAATTAATTATTTGGCATTCATTCTTTAGGATGCGTTCAAATAAACTGGCCCATCTATTAGCATGTTTCTTCTATCAGACCATACCAGCATATGTTGTTGACTTTTTTGCTTATTGTTTAGGCAAGAAACCAATGTAAGTGTCTTTGATTATTTTGCCACAAAAACCCAAATAAAGTAGAAATCTTTCCCATATACAGGTTAGTAAAAGGTTATCAGAAAATCAACAAATTCAGTGATGTTCTGGCATATTTTACATTACGCGAATGGAATTACAACAATAAGAACATAAAAGATTTATGGCAAAAGATGAATAAACGTGATCGTGAATTATTTGAATTTAGTATGAAAGGTTTCGATTGGGATAGTTATTTCTATACATATGTACGTGGTTGTCGTTGTTATTTATTAAAAGACCCATTAGATACAATACCAAAAGGTGCTGTCAAATATTATAAAGTTATGGTAGCACATTATGCACTAGTAGCCGTTTTAGGATTAATCTTTTTAAAATTATTAACGTGGGTATTTGGATTAATTTTTTAAACAATAATGATAATTAAAAGAAAAAACAAAAAAAAACGTTATAATTAAATTAATTATAATTTAATTTGTAATTAATAAAATAATAGATAATTTCAATTTTTTTCGAAATAAATTATTATAGCAAAGTTAGTTCGTTTTATTTCTAACGTATAGGTTCCTTAGGGTGCGTCGACACGACTCTTCTAACGACATCCGCGCTCCTTGTTGTTTCTTTATTTATAGAGGACGCCTCGTGTAAGCGCACCCTTAGGTTGCATATCGAGCTCTCTAATATTGGTCTCAGATTGATTTCGAAACAATCGGAAATTCTGTAAACAGTTACCACAGTTACCGGTAATTTTTCGCCACTATACAGGGTGTAACAGAAATCCTCTACAATATTCAAACGTCGTTATCCCTATAGAATATACAGTACAATAAGGGCATTTTGAGGGATCAAAGAGAGGAAAGAAATTGGCCAAAATTGTAACCATTGTTTGATAGTCACTGGACAGTTACGAACCGTAATGTGATCGGTGACAAAAATGCAAATATCAGCAACAAGTCTCGCATTAACAAGTCTTACTAACCTAGTTATTGAAATTACATAACAAATGCAATTATTGCAAGGAAAGTTGTACAAAATACACGTAAAAACTCTTAATCAGTGACCATCAAACGGTTGGCAACCGGGTTTTCACTAAACGGTATTAATATGGTTGTCGGCGTCTAATTCTTCGCACTGTGTGCAATAATACAACTACTAAATCATAGTCAAGTAACGGTACAAGTCCACCCACAAATACACACGCAAATACAGTGGCACCTGAAGAATGGACGTCGATTCATTGAACCCACAATTATTTATCGATAAGCAAGTACCTTCGTTATCTATGTCTCGCACCAGAGCCGGACTGGACAGGAGGGATATGGGGAGCTTTCCCCGAGGACCAATGGGTTTTTGGGGACCAAATGACTGCAGAGATGTCTTTTCTTCTTATACGACATTCCCCGGGACCTAGGTAAGCCAGTCCGGCCTTGTCTAGCAACTGTTGTCAAAATTTTCAGTGCTTTTTCACTCGACTCCTATTATATAATAAAAATCTGCTCTATTTTTCGTCGAGTATCAGTGGTTTGAATTATGTAAGGGATTCCAATTACACTGTGTATAGTCGTTTTTTGGCGACTAAGCACGTTGAACCAGTTTTTAAAAAGACGCATTTTCGCAACAAAACAATGACGTCACGGCGGGCGGTTTGAACAGTTATCCCTAAGCAGTAAAATTTAATCTACGAATAATAATAATAATGATAATAATTGAATAGATATCGTTGACGTCCCTAGAATCGATAATAAATAAATTAATGTGTAATTGATAAAGTAGCTGTATTGAAAAAATTAACCACCTCCAAAATTATATTTAAAAACCTACCCTTAATTTATTCCAACTATAATAATCATCTATCTACCCTATTTTATCTATTTCTATATATTACCGACTAACAATAATATATCTATATCTATATCTATTTTGTATTATTATTATTATTATTATTATTATTGATTGACACAATTTCGTGTCAAACAAACGACAGATATCTCTTTTTTTACATTACTATTATTAAACTTTGTATGTATTTGTAGGTAGTGTTAGAGTCCGCTTAGTCTTTGCGAATTTTGTGATAAGACGTTTCTCACAGACAAGACAGTCTAGGAAGATGCTGATGAGTAGTGATGAGATTTTTTTAGAGAATAGCAGATTCTTTGTCTTGTCGTGGGAACCAAGGACAAACCCCTTGGGAAAAGAAGCCAGAGGGCTAAGATCTAAGCAGATCTAAGTCAGTCGATTTGCCACCACCGACCAGATCAGTCGGACAATTTTTAATTATTTTAAATAAAGCTATATTTTAGTTAAAGTTAAAAAAGGAACTTTCATTTCACTAACACAAGAACCCGCAGCAATAACAGTAGGATATATATATATCATACATATACCTATGCAGACAATTTAGAAATGTGTAGGTGTGATAAAATAACCGTCCGGAAGTAGGTACTGTGGGGGTGGTTTTAATAAAAGTCATGTCAGTTGTACGGAAATATAGTAATATTTCTATTTCCTTTGATCGACAAAAAATCAAAAAAAAAAACGAAAGCAGAGCCGTAACAATCACCACTATAACCCCCCATATTTGTGCCACGTCGTCCTTTTTTCTGTTTGCAATCAATTTATTTGAAAGATTGCTTCTTTTTACAAGAAAACTACAGGGGCCTGCTTGTAATGTTGGCATTCGGGCCGACAATGTCTGCGTTACGGCACTGCTGTTTTTAATAATTTGATTTTTCTACCGATAAATCATTGTTAAATTGTTCTACATTGTCACTATATCGTCAATTAGAGCGCAACAATGTAATAAAATAATAATAATAATGATAATAATAATTGGAAAAACAACATGTGAGGGAAAATCAAATAATAATAATAATAATAATAATAACAGTATTATTTAAAATTCTTAAATAAATAAAATCAATGAGGAAAAACTAACAATTTTTTTGTTGTTATCATTGTTGTTGTTAAGGATAATTAAATAAATTTTATAGATTTTTAGAGCGTTTTATTAATAAAAACATATTATTTAGAACTGCTTTTCGATTTTTTTTTCGCTTGTTGTTTTCACTTTTTCAGCTAAAACACTATCAAGATTGATGGTAAAATTAATAGCACACTGAGTAAATGTGATAATTATTATTATCAAAAAAACAATTAAGTGGTAAATTGTCAAAAAAGACAAAAAATTAGAAAATATTGCAAGGATTTATAAAAACAAAAAAGAAAATTAACGAAAGAATTAGACGAGAAAATTTGAACTTTATAGAAGTTTAAAAGAGTCATAATTATCCTTTTTGGTAGCTTAAAAACAAATAAATGGTTCTAAGGTGACCCATACACGATCCAGCTCGAGCGTTGTACCAACAATTCGCTCTCAAGTCGATCCAGTTGGAGAGAGCGACAATTGAACCGTGTATGGAAGATTTACGGTTAAATAGTTTTTTGTGCAACAAATCATAGCACAAACATGATAGCCACATACAATGGTTAACGACGGCCCCAGATAACGACGTACTTGGTTAACGACGAGTGCCTGTAAGAAAAATGTCTTGGTTAACGATGCAGGCTTTGGTTAACGACTCTTGTATGTGAACCTTTGACCGATCTAAAAACCCGAAATCTTCCGATCACACTCAGTCACACTTACGGGGAATAACGCCATATCGCGCCTTGTATAACGACGGTTTTGGTTAACGACTACAATCCGTTCCAGGATTACCTTCGTTATCCAAGGCGCGATAAGGCACCACGTATACAAACGTCCCGTGTTTCTATCTCGTCTGTATGGAAATATGCATAAACACCTCTATATACGACATAACGCATTCAGTGAGCCATACATTACCCAACTTATCGAACGATAAATCGAACAACTCAGGATGTCACGATTCGTGAATCCAAAAATAAACCGTGTGAGTGAACAAGTCGTTTGATAATCTGTACCATAAATTGTACGATAAATTGTACGATCTGTGTTGTGCTTCGACCAAATCGAAGCGATTAATCGAACGACGATACATTGCGTAAAGTGTGGCCCGTTTCATACAACCCGTTCGTTTGTGCAAATATTAGTTGTGACTTCGCTTTCCAAAATTACTAGTGGCCGGTTGCACCATTCTCTACGAAAATTTAATTGTTTG
The DNA here is from genome assembly GCA_037464855.1 of Iselma pallidipennis. NCBI lineage: Eukaryota > Metazoa > Arthropoda > Insecta > Coleoptera > Meloidae > Iselma > Iselma pallidipennis. The sequence goes on along the minus strand of JAZBHA010000083.1, from coordinate 19,485 downwards.
TTAAATATATGATACATAAATATGACCGACTACAATTGGACATAAATCTTTTGGATTTCTTGAGAAAATCTGAAAACGTTCCAATTGACTCTAACTTGTTCTCCTTATTTTTATTTAATTTACCGCAAAGACAATTTCATATGTAATCTTTAAGTTGATGATGATTTTTTCGCGCTCTGGTAACTGGAAAAATTCTTCTTTTAGAAATATCTCTCTTCCTGTCTTGTATTCAGTTACTGAATCAGTTAGTTAGAACAGTAACCTTCACCTTGCCACTAGTTCTTTGCAAAAAATTTGTGTGGATCCTTCAATTAAAGGGCTTCCTCAAAGTTATAAAAATTGTGTGCAAATGTGTTAAAACCAAAGTGAAGGACCTAAAAATGTTGTCATTACCATTGAAATTATTACTATTACTATTATTATTATCAATACAACAAGTTATCAATAAGGACATTTTAAATATCCATTGGGATCCTCTTATCCATCGATTAACAACAACAACAACAACAACAGTGCCTACAATAATCAACGATCTAGAAGACCACAACTTATTCCATCAAATTACCCAAAAAGTTAAAAATCATCGTAAAATCAATATAACTGTACCATATATTTATCAAAACCAAGTAATAAATGATCGTAATTTCGAAACAATTGATCGTTTAGAATCAGATTTTGGTACATTTGTTGATAATGATGATGATAACAACAACATGAACAACAACAACGAGAGGACAACAACAGCAACAATGGCTTATCACCGTCGGCCCAAATTTCAAACACTAATCTACAATTCATCAAATGATAACCAAAGAATGCCGAAATTCCCTGAAAATAATAATAATAATAATAATGATACTGATGTAAAAGTCCGTATCAATCGTTTATTGAAAAACTATCTAGCCCGCCTGTATGTCCAGAAATATATGCAGGGTGATCAAAAAAACTTGATTTTACCATTATCAACACTATCACCAAACGATATTGATTTGATTGATTATCAAAGTAAATTCTTAGATGGTAACTATACGATTTATAAAAATAAAACAAAAGGTTTATTAAATAAAATTAAAAATCTATTTAGTTTATTTACAATTGTAAAATTTGATAATAGCCCATGTGATACCATGATAAATAATCTAAATTATATGGGTATCTGTTATCTGCAAACAGAATGTGATAATATGAATGGTACCAGTGGTGGTACTTGTGCTAATGGTTATGGAGTCTGCTGTGTCTGTAAGTGTTTTTTTTGCTTATACGTAGTCAAGTGTTCAACGACGTAACGTACTTCGTTGATTAGACCATGATTGATTCGTTGATAACTTTTTTTTGTTTTTTTTTCGTCAGTAGTATATAGGGTACCCTATATACTACTGACGTCATAGTAGTATATAGGGAACCCTATGTACTACTTTAGTCTCGTGTGAAGAGTGACCAAAACTATTTTTGCCTGTAATCAGTGCTCGATGATACAACCCTAGTTCGTTGATTAGACCGGATTAATCAATGATCGACAGTAATTTTTTTTTCCTTGAAAACTTTTCCAGCTAGGAACACATGTGGTGACAGTTCGAATCAGAATTGTACATATTTCGAGAACCCCGGTTATCCGAATTATGATCCACCATATAATAATGCAACGGCATCACCAATACCAACACCTACCATCAATCCATCACCAACACCAGATCCACGAAAGAAATTCTTCTATAAATCATACACACAACAACACCAACAACAACAACAACAAATTACTAATAATCATAATAGATACCGTCGACAGATCAATACAGCCTATTCCTGTACATTTTCGGTTTCTAAAACAAATGATAATGTTCAACAAATGAGAATCGACTTTCTTGACCTAGAGGTAAATTGATTTTGATGATTATAATAGCAATTTTAATAATTGTTGGTATATTTGTATTTGTTATCAGTTAACAGGACCAACAAATGGTACATGTTTGGATGAACGTGTCGTTATAAGCGGACAAAATGTCAACGATGTCATTCCGATAATTTGCGGTTACAATACTGGCCAACATAGTAAATAAAAAAAAAACACAAAAACAATAATGATAATAATAATAATGATTTTTTTCAGTATATGTTGATGTATCAACATTATCAGGACCTTTAACAATTTCTGTCTTATCAGCAACTGGACAACCGAAACGGTTCCGTATACGTATCTGTCAAATTGCATCCGACACGTGTACAAATTCACAAAATTGTCTACAATCTTATACAGGTGTTACTGGTGTAATATCATCATTTAATTACGATCAAGCAGCTAGATATAATCGAAGTTCACCTGGATATTTCGTACGTTTACATCCCCAAGATTGACTTTAGTTATGATTCTTTGATTGATTATTAAACTAGTTGAGGCCCTGAAGAAGTTACCACACGGTGACGAAACGTTGGCCCCGAAAAAAACTAGAAAATACAAATACCGGTGTTTCACTGACATCCTAATAATAATCAATCAAAATATATTGTTTAATGTTTTTTGTTAATCCTTTTTTGGGAATCTTTCACAGAACAATCTAAATTACGCCATCTGTATTCGTAAAGAGGCCGGATATTGTTCGGTAACGTTCACGAATGTTGCATCAGGTGTTGAATATCCTTTTCAACTTGTTAATGTTGACGGTAAGTGGATATATACGGTATAGGATCTTAACGATAAGTGGACACCCTGTATGTTTATTATACAGGGTATCCCAAATATACTACTCGAGCGATGACAATAGTTGTAGAGTGAGACCAGTGAACAGATACTTGAGTCTTAATATAAGAACGTAATAATCAACGACCTACGTTCAGTTTTTTTCCTATTTTTGGGAACAAACTTTCTAATAGCATTTTCTTTGGATATCTTAACCAGATAATGGTCAAACGACTGTACCACCGGGTCAGGCTGGTGTAGAAATCTTCAATTGTCCAGACGATTATATTGTTATTGGTGGGACAAGATTGTGTGGTGATAAATTCAATGATGGTACAATTATCGATGATTTTACAATGAACGCGCCAGTTACTGGTCAGTATTAGATTAGGGACGGCGCCCATTTGCCGGGACGGTCTCTATTACGAAACAAGTAGCACATGCGTAATGTTTCGGCAAAAAGACGTGACCGTACCGTCCCGCCAATTAGAAAATTTTAATTGAACCAATTGGAACATTTTAGATAGCAGCGCTGGACCAATTGTCGTCCAAGTCCGGACTAACGGAGCACGAACTGGACGCGGCTTCAAATTGTTTTACACACAAAACCGTTGCCCAACCACTTAATACTACTTATTATTATCATTATTATTATTATTATTAATACTTTAATTACATAACTATTGATTGAATTATTTATTTTTGTTTAATTTATGAAATTTACAATAAAATAGTTGTATTTTGAATGATAAATAGTTGTATTTTGATTTGGCCCCCTCTAATCCGGATCTGTTCCCATTCCTATCTTGTCCTATTTCTACAAAAACAAAAAAACAGAGAAATAGGCAACATATATCGGTCTATAGACCGGATATCTATCGTAATGTGGGTTAGAAAATTGATTTTATTTGATGTTTATACGTTAGGTTTCTATGGTTTTACGTTATTTATTATTAAAACAAAATAACTTGTCCGGTATAGGCGATTGTGTTGCCACTGTTCAACAAAAATGTTAGTAGTTATTACGTTTTCAAAGCAGAATTTTAGGTAGACGTCATCAGATTAGCGTTGGATACGCACTATATACATATATAATTATATAGTAGTATATAAGTACGCCAAGCACACTTGATTTAATACCTAGTCATACATGCACCCCTAGTTTATAAACTCCCTGTGCGGAAAAACTTTAAAAGAACAAATAAAGTTTTTGGTGATTTTAATGAGTGTGCTAATAATAAAATCGTGATGTTGCTAAAAAGATAGTAGTGGTTTTCCTTCATTTTTGTTTCGAAAATTTCATGGAGTTAATTCGGAATCAGCTCAAAAAGATGAATAATAATAATAATAATAATAATAATAATAGTAATAATAATAATAAAATTGAAAACAATCGTGATGTTAATGTTATGTTTATTGAATCCGAAAAGAACAGTAAGTTATCTGCCTTTTTAATAGTCACTAATAACATAGTTACCAACAGTTAACGACTTTGCAAATTATTAGCAACTATCGTTAACTTGTAGTGGTGAATAGCCGTTTTTTGGCGCTTCAACGGAGTCAACCCGCTTGGCATACAATCATTTTCGCGACACAACAATGACGTCACAGTGTCAAGGCGCCAAATTCATTGAAGTGGTGATGACGCATTTCAAATACGTTGAGTCGCCCTCAAAAAAAAAACGGCTTCCTCATTAAAAAGAATTGATTGACGTCACGAATTTGGATGTGACGTCATTAGTAGACGTCAATTGTGACTTTCTAGGGATGATTTGATTGATAGAATAATACCCAGACCAGAAAAAACCACCCTATTTAATTCTTAAACAACACAGTCTTTGATAGTAGATATCTCCCCTTGACTGAAAATAAAATTTATAAATATCAATCAATCAATAATTGATAAGAGAGCTAATAATTAATTGATACGTTTTCCGAAATATGTCTATTAAAACAAGAACCACCCCCTATTTGGTTTAGACAAGACGATTATAGAAATAAAGATAAAGAAGGACAGGTATCGAGGAAAAAAACACATTTAGAGTAATTCAATTATTATTTATTTATTAATTTTTGTTATAAATAATTTTCGATAATCGTACATAAAATTGAGGTCATGATAGTATTTACCACCCACATATAAAATCAAACTTTTCTACTTCTCTATCCTGAACGACCTATCAAACTATAGAAACGGAAATAATTGATGAATAGTGTGGGATTATCGGTTATAACGAAATTGATAGCGACGGGAGAAATGACTAGGAGTTAGTAAAGTCAGTGTTAGTTAAGAACGGATTAAATTTTGTGTCAGGTTCAACTTTCTGCATTGCACCAATCAAATGCCAACAATCCGGTGTTATAATGACGTCATTTCAAAATTGAGAGACATTGGTGAAACAGTTTAAGAGCCATACGTTATCCGTTCGGAAATAATTTGGGACACCCGTTATAACGACAATATAATAATTTATATGTCTCTACCTAACATGTTTTTTTAACTGGCTCTATGGGGCTATTCATCCAGATTCTTCCAGACGTCCCAGTAATGACAGTACGTGTAGTTTGAATGTACCGTATGACCGAGAACCAACACCACAAGTTTACTGTATAACGAAAACATTAGAAAAATCCCGATCTAGATCATTAATAAATATAGCAAAATATCAAAAAACCATGGATACTGATAATGGTTTGAATGATATTGTTGAAAGTCCAACGAATACGTCGAAATATCGTCGTGGTTCTTTACAAACAGAAAAGGTAACAAAAAACACGAAATTTTTGAAAAGACTTTAATAAAACGGGAACGCAAACATTTCCAGGCGAAGACTTTTGTCGGTCTCCGAGACGCTTTTGGACCTCAACTAGCCAATGACCCATATACAACCTTACCAGGTACCCCATTACCATCACTCGTACAAGATTCACCACCGGAAGGTGATGAGGACTTTACGGACTTCCCGCCACCACCATCACCAGCTGGTGAAAAAGACGAAATTCTCGATCCGGAAAGTTTGTATTTTCGTGATGGTCGTCGGAAAATCGATATGGTATTGGTGTATGAAGAGGAAGAATTGGGTGTAATGACAGAAGCGGAAGCTCGTCGCCGAGATCAGCGTCGTGTCTTTCAAGAGAATCTAATCAAAGAAGGTCTCGAATTGGAATTGGAACATAAAGATTTGAGTTTTGATGGTAAAACATGGTTCTTGAAGATACATCTACCATGGAAAACCAAGACACGTTATGCATCCGTTATGGGTTTAAAATTACCAATAAAACGTTTTATAACCATATCGGTGAAAGCATGGGATGATGAGAAGAATCTGAATAAAAAAGAGACTTTTTGGAGTAAAATGCAAAAGAAATGGTACGAATTCACGCAATACAATACGGATACAATACAAGAGGAACCGTCATTTTATGAAGCAACTAAAGGAGGCGATCGAGAAGAACAGTTAGTTGGCCAAAATTTTAACTCTAAATACCTACCCTGATTGTTGTTTTCTTTTTGGAAATCTTCTAGGTTTGTAGTAAAAGATCGTGCTACCAGTTTTTCCAGTGCACAACGGAGTTTAATTGTAATGCAGATTTTATTGCGTGGAAAATTCGATGATACTGATCGTGTTGGTATACGGAGATTGTTAAATGATAATACGTTTCTAGCATGTTTTCCATTGCATGAAGGTAGATGGTCGAAGGGTGAAAGTGATGGGACGATTCTAGACAGAAGGGTAAGAGTCCAATTATTCCAGAAAATAAAATACGCATTGGCGTAAACAGTAAAACCTGCCGTCAATGGAATCTTAAAAACGGGGAGAAGTTTCCCGCTTTATAAAGCGTCCGCTAAAGGCGGGTTTTACTGGATTATAGTAGAAAAAAGCTTGTAAAACTGATGGGTCTTTGTGGTTTTGTTCCAATAGTTGTTGTATTTAGAATGGGCACGTCCCAGTAAATGGATGAAAAAACAACCATTATGTTTAGTACGTAAATATTTCGGTGATAAGATCGCTCTATATTTCTGTTGGTTGGGATTTTATACAAAAATGTTAATAGCACCAGCAATTGTTGGTACATTATGTTTTCTATATGGTCTATTAACATTGGATAGTTCCGATAATATACCAACAAAAGAGATATGTGACCCAATTGGTCCTGGTAATATAACATTATGTCCATTATGTGATAAAACATGTAAATACCAGAAATTGATGGATAGTTGTAAATTTGCTAGGATGACATATTTATTTGATAATCCAGCAACGGTATTTTTCGCCATTTTTATGAGCCTATGGGGTAAGTTTCACCCCCAAATCCAATGATTTTATTTTATTAATTTTTGTACACAAAACAGCGACAGTTTTCCTGGAACTGTGGCGACGCAAACAGAGCGTTATCCAATGGGAATGGGACTTGCAAGGGATTGACCAGGACGAAGAGCCACGACCTGGTGAGTACCGGCTTTTTTCTCGCTAATTCCCATAAAATGGTTAAATTTTTCCATTGGTTTTATAATATAGAATTTGAAACAACAGTGAAAACTTTTCGAACGAACCCGGTAACACGGGAGAAAGAACCATATTTACCAGCATGGTCGAAAGCGGCCCGATTCCTAGCCACTGGATCAGCTGTCTTTTTTATGGTAAATTATTTACAAAAAAAAATAATTCAGTTAGAGGAATTTATGTTGGAACAACTGTACTGAGCGCTCGCCCGGCGCATCCACCAATTTTCTACCTGATCAAGGCGCGTTCCCATTAGTCACGTTACAGTTCTTCTCGACTCTAACTGAGTTTTTTATTTTGGTTTTAAACGATTTGTCTTTTTGTAGTTGTTTGTGTGTGTTTGTGTGCGTGCTTTTCGTAAACTAGAGCTTCTTACCTTTGTTGTGTTCGTCTTGGATCTAAAGTATAGTCTGCAACTCTGCTAAGTGGATTTGTGTTTTTCCAGTTTTCCATTTGTCTTTTCCGTATTAATCAAGTTTCTAATCATTTTTTGTAAACACCGTTCTTATCTCCGTTGTTTTCTAGTTAGTTGTAGTGTTGTGCGCCGTTTTGGGAACAATTATTTATCGTTTATCATTAGTATCAGTAATATCTGGTGGTGGGCCGTTCCTTAAGAAGCATGCCAAAATTGTAACATCCGTCTCTGCTGCCCTTATGAATTTAGTAATAATTATGTTCCTGACAAGAGTAAGTCTTATCAATTTGCTACACAAAAGACCAATAATTCTTTCTTCTTCTCCAGTTTTATCATAGATTAGCCATATTTCTGACGAATTTAGAAAACCCCAGGACACAGACTGAATATGAAGACTCATATACGTTCAAAATTTTCCTATTTGAATTCATGAACTTTTATTCGTCATTGATCTATATTGCCTTCTTTAAGGTAGGTATACAAGGATTTGCGCACACTACGGCCGGACTGTCACGTCCAAGTGTCGTCACTTCTCTGATACGAATCAGAATGACGTACCTACTTTTGTTGGACGTAACGGCCCCACCGTAGTGCGCCTAGACACTAATTTTTACGATTCTTTTTAAGGGTCGCTTCTACGATTATCCAGGCGACACAGTTAGCCGGCAATCGGAATTTCTGCGTGTTAAAAGTGATGTTTGTGATCCGGCTGGTTGTTTAAGTGAACTCTGTATACAATTAGCAATTATTATGGTGGGCAAACAAGTGTTCAATAATTTTGTGGAACTTTTCAATCCGTAATTATTTGAGAAAATATCTATAACCTAACTTTATTAATTGTAATTAACTTTACTTTTTTAATAGGAAATTCTATAACTGGTGGCGCTACCGTGCACATCGATCCAATACGAAAGATCTTACTCGTAAACATACACGTTGGGAGGAGGATTATCATTTACAAGATCCTGGGAGATTAGCTTTATTCGATGAATATTTAGAAATGAGTTAGTTATTATTGCACGGTGGATATGACATAACCTCAATTTTATTAATTTTCCGTTTTTTCTAGTATTACAATATGGTTTTGTCACGCTGTTTGTGGCAGCCTTTCCATTAGCCCCATTATGTGCCTTATTGAATAATGTAGCTGAAATTAGATTAGATGCATATAAAATTGTCACACAAGCTAGACGTCCACTTGCTGAACGTACTGAAGATATTGGTGCATGGTATGGAATATTGCGTGCCATCACTTATACAGCTGTTGTATCAAATGTAAACCATAACCTCAATTTTTTGGTTTCCCCCATTTTAATTGATTATCTATTTAATTGACAGGCATTTGTGATCGCATATACAAGTGATTTTATACCAAGAATGGTTTATCAATATAAATATTCACCAACTGAAAATCTAGTGGGCTATATTGATGCATCACTATCAAGTAAACCTAACCTATATAGTGGACAAGTTTCTAATTGCAATCCCGTAACGGACCGGGGCGTCCTACTTAGCTGCGTTCTCGGGACGATTGTTCGGTGAGTGTACGGTGTTTTAGGAGCATGAGGGCATACCAATGCGCATGCCCGCACCGTGTGCACCACCTCGCGAGATAGGACGGATGGTGGTGGCACGATTCGCACCCAAACCCTTCTCCGAACGCATTAGAGTGCACGGGAGCGAAAAGATCGCTTAGAGTTGTCCGGGCGAACGCAGCTCCTTGTTAAGTTAGCCAATGAGCGAAGAGCTACAAGCTCAAGCATGTCATGCGCCGCACAAGTGTAGTACGGGATTGCGATATGGAACTTGCCGATTGCAGGTACAGATAAATCATAAAAAATTGACCAATTACAGCTTTCAATACATCCGATTATCATGATGATACGATTGGTGATAATGATGGTGAACCACCACCACAAACATGTCAATATCGTGGTTATCGTAATGGTCCTGATGAAGTCGATCCATATGGTTTAAGTCCACAATATTGGCATGTGTTTGCTGCACGTTTAGCATTTGTTGTTATTTTTGAACATATTGTATTTGCATTAACTGGATTAATGCAATACGTTATACCAGATGTGCCTTCAGAGGTAAAATAATTACTACAATTAAGGCGAATTCCTGAAGTGCGTAGTGCGGTGCGATACTGTAATCCACTAAATCCAGTTTGGGAATTCGCTCTTAACTACTAATCTGATGTCTTATCAAACTTTTTTGACAGTTGAAGACCCAAATACAACGGGAAGCTCTACTAGCAAAAGAAGCCAAATACGAGCACGGCCTAAAGAAACATGAATATGATTATGATGATTTATTGAATACGATCAAAGATAATAATAATGCATCAAGATCTGATAACGAGAGACCTTGTAAGTTGATCCTGTATTGATAAGACTGAGTTGTTTTATAGATTTTTGTTCCATTTGTAGCTTTAAGAGCTCCTTGGGCGCGCAGACTCAGTCGATTCTCCGATGGTTTAGATGCTCACGTAGAGGTATCTAGTAGGAAGAAAAGTAATGTCAATTCAACCGTTTGGGAAGTGACATAACCTTAAAACTTTCAAAAAAAAAAACCTATTTTACTATGATTATTATTATTATTATTATCAATACTGTTGTTAGATTAATTTTTTTTTGTTCAAATGATCATTAACTACTAAAGAAAAAAACATGAAATAATAATAAACGTATTTTTGTTGTTATATTGTCTTTCTTTGATACAACTCCCCCCGCCCTAGAAGATAGTAGCCGAACGGTTTGAAACGCACAGAAGCAAAGAGCACATTTCGGGTGGCACAGCCGAACGCGGCTTTATGGTTAGAAGATGACGTTATATTCTGGTAAACCAGTGGGGATGACAATGCCCCATCGCGCTGGTGAGGAACTATGGTGGGGGAAAAACAGTAGGTGTTGCCAACTGTTAGCTACTCAGCAAGGTTGGTTAGTTGTAGCGCTACTAAGTTAAATAAAAAGGGAAATAATAAAACTTTGAATTTGCCAAAAATATTTTTATTGCTTATTGTTACATTTGAAGAAAAAAAAATAGAAATACTGGGATAATCGATCAATAACAAAGAATTTCCTCTAAAAAGTTTGCAGAGTTGTTCTTTATTTTTGTAATAATTGACATAGTTTCTCATAAACCGGTGTAAATATTTTCGTATAACCGGAATTTGTTAAATGCAAATAATCGTGCATTAAATGGTGTGATATTGTTTGATCATTTTCAACAATATGATGATGTATTTCAACAATATGAACATTCCCGGTATTCTCATCAGCATTGGCTTCATTACAGAATTTATCAATCAAAAATGTATTTACATGATCGTTACGTTCACGATACGGATTTGGATATTGACCTCTTGGAAGAAGTGTCTGTAAATCCCCCCGAGAAGTAATTGAGTAAAGTATTAAACGACTGCACGCATCAAATCGGGACCGAATCGACGTTTTCCTCATTCAGGCGGTAGACTCCTGTAACAATCACAGGTCATGTCGATTCGGTGCCGCTCTAATGCGCGCCTTTTCTTCATATTACCGGTAAAACTATAGCAACATTGCCAAGTATATGTTTGATTTCTTTAATAATCTCCAATATGCCTTCTAAGATTTCATGTGGTGTACAATCTGTATTGTTTGTCCCAACAAAAACTACCACAGCTTTTAATTTACACTGGAAATCAAGTTCACCATTTTGTATGCGCCATAAGACATTTTCCACCCTAAGATTCCAAAGAAATATATAATAATAGATACCTAACAAAAATTATCAATTTCAATCAAGTTATCTATGATTTATTTGCAAAATTGGCGGGAATATTACTACAGCGCCCTCAGTTACAAGTGGCTGTACTAATATGTATAAATGCATAGACTACTTAATTTTATGTATTTTATACAAACCTGTCACCACCAATTCCAAAATTAATACAATGTAGACTACTAATTTTCTCCCGCCATAATGATGAGAATTGCAATTGTTCAATAATTGAATCACCTATAAACAGTACTTCCGGTTCAGAGATTTTAGCTAGTTGAACAAATCGTTTATGCTATGAAAACAAAAGAAAATCAAAATATGTAAAACAAAAAAAAAACAAAAAACAAAATATCAAAGCCTACTTGTTTTATTAGAGAGTGAGAGAGAGACAGAGAAACGAAAAACGCAATAAAAACAATTGTCTTCAACAATTCATCCACCTACGTATTTAACCAATTAAAGTGAAAAATTACAGGATGATTGTCGAAATCAAAATAATAATAATAATAATAATGATAATAATAATAATAAAACAAGGTCAAAATAGACAATTGACAAAATAGTACCTACTATCTAGAAAGCGGGGAGAAACAAAAATTTTTGTCAATTGTTTTAACAATTACTTACAACAATAACCGCGGGTATACATATAATCATACGGTTGATAACAACAGTTTAGATAGTAATTTCGTGTAACCTTGACCACTAATAATTTGTATACGATACCGGAAATTGAGTCAAGGTCATTTGATTGTTACAGGGTGGCACAAATGAGCAATTACGGATCAAAGTAGGCAATGGACTAGGAAACGTAGGTCCATAACTTGATGCATACTTTATTCAAATTGGCATTGTTTAGGTTAGAACGTCAAATTATTGACAATCGGATAAGTGGCAATCTGTATTATCGACTTGCGTCAAACGATTTACAGTTTTGGTTCGTCGCCTAGTTTGATCGCGAAATAGTATTGGACACCCGATAGATTTCTTGCAAAATTATCGCAATTATTTGAAAATACGAAAAAAACTAGTAAAATATTTGAAGAATTTTAAACAACCATAATATATTTTTAGAATCTAAATCGAAAAAACACATAAATATTTCTATTTCGATTCTCGATTATTCTATCAATTTATTAGAGTTAGCAAATTTGGTACATTATTATTATTATTATTATTATTATTATTATTATTTATTGATAATGTCAAGAAATTTCTGCAAGATTCTGGATTAAATTGTGATAAATTCATCATAATCTAGTTGCCTGTGTGTGTTTGTCAAAAACAATTGACAATCAACAAAACTCAAATTTGTTATTTCCATAGCCTACTACTTTTTTTCATGATAACTGTGAATTAATTTAAAAAAATAATAATAATAATAATAATTACCATACTCAATTTCCGGCCATCCCCATCATGATCTTCACTCAATTTAGGAATCACACATGGATTCATATTGATTGATTTATAATTATTTTGTTGAATTAAACAATTAAATATGTGGTGGAATCAAGTTAACTACGACGACGACTTCTAATGTTTTTTCTTCTTCTTCTTTTTTTTATCATATCACTTTCTTTCGCTACTTCAACTAAAACATATTATCACAGTTGGCTATGTGTGTGGTGGCCACCGGTCGGTAAACAAAACACGATCAAATAAACATAGCCACAACAATTACAGGAAACTGTACTGGGTAGAAATTCTGTCAATAATTAAGAGATGGCACTACACTAATACTGCTTAATTTATTAAATTGCAATAATTTTGATTCTCAATTTAAATATTAATATTATTAGAGAAAATTACAATTATTAACTGCACGTATAGTCAGGACCGGATTTACTAAATTTATTTTATCTCTTCTAAATCCCGTAAAAATCAATAATTTTCATTAAACCGGCCCTGTTTTTGGGGTGAAATTATAAACAATTATTATTGCAATAAAAACAAAACAAAAACAAATTCGAATCAATTCCATAGATCATACGATTTCCAAATGGCATCGTTTAACAACCATCTTTTGTTTCTATTGTTGCTAATTTATACTATGGTAACTTGATTTTTCTCAAATCATTTCTTTTTTTGACTGTCTTTTGTTTCTATAAAGGTAAGGCCGGCAGTTTTGGTAAATCAAGAAGCGGGAAGTCCCGATTTTAGGTAAGTTTTCTCATTATTATTATTATTATTTTGGGTTCACATTTTCCACTTATTGGTACGAAATTCAGGATTACAGATTCTCATTTGTTTCGTTTGATTCAAAGGACTGATCAAGTTGTACGTGATTTTTTTGGTCGTCTACGTGGTATTAATGGTAATAATGGTGATCGTTTAATACCAACAACGATGAATTATTTCCAACAACATAGTGGTGGTATTGGTATTAGAGATGAATTCGAATTACGTCGGAAATTACAGGACGAATTTGATGAGATTTTCAAGAAAATTGTAAAATTGTAGTCATTTTTAGGTACTTAGGTAGGTACTGAAATTACTCCACCACTGGAAATGTGTAGAAATTTGTCTAGATTGATTTAAATAAAAGTCAAAAGTTGTCTGTTTTCTTTTTTATTTTACTAATCATGCGATGGACTTCTATGCCTTTTAGGATTTGAGGTCGTATCCGAGTTGCGCTACACACAACAGGAGATCCAGATCAAGTGCACTCGTTAAAATCAACTTTTTCTGAATATTTGCCAATGCAACTTTCTTTCTCTAATAAAACATAAATACTACAATAGGGGTATTCACATATGTCCTTGTATTTCTACGAGAACTCGTATTTACACGATTCCAGTAGATTTGAGGCATATTTTGTCAACTTTGTATTTTTAGCAGCTGTGAACAAATGCAACTGACATGCTTGCCTTCTGTCTCTTATCATTTGGTGAGTTCACAAGTCATAGATATGGTGTTTGGTATTTATACGAACGCGTACAAATACAAGGCAATATGAGGGATATGTGAATACCCCCCGATATCTTATTAGAAATTTGTTAGAATTCTATACCGGGTGTCCGGCTTAATTGGTCTTTGTTAGTATTGTATATATTTTCGTTATCTTTGAGAAAATTGAAAAAAAAGTTACTACATAAACCTTTAATTTTGTTTGGTACAAAACTACAAATAGAATTGTTTCGTGGCTTAACGAGTTGAGGTGCAAAATCCTAGGAACGATTATAGACAAAAATTGCTCAAAATCGCTAAAAGATCCTCAAAATCAGTTAAAATCGGTCAAGATCAGTGAAAATCAGTAAAAATTGGTCAAAATCGAACAATTTCTCATTTCTTGCGTAGGTATATTTCAATTAACTTGACAGAATTGCAATCTATTTCGCACCTATTCGAGCTGAGGTCTCAGATTTTGAGGGTCTTTTAGCGATTTTGTACCGTAATGTGTCAATGTCTGTTGATGCGTTAATGCCTGACCTGACTGATTTCAGCAATCAAGTCAGGTCAACAACAGACATTGGAAGGAGCTTAAGTGTAGCTTTAATGTCGTCAGAGCTGATGAGGTACAAACGGAAAATGTAATAGTGATGGGTCGTTTGTAGGGGTAGCCTGAGTTCACAAAACAAGAATTGTTTGGTTAGGAGTCAAATTTCTCTAGTAGTGAAATGAAATGTACTGCTTTCTCACAATCAGTGGGATTTGAAGTTTGGGTCCGTTGCAGGGGCGGATCTATAATGAAGGCGTAGAAATGTCATAGATTGTCATCTGTGTTTCTTGAGCTGATGGCAGCCATGTTTTTAGATGCCGTGCATGCGTAGTTGACACAATTTAGCTAAATAGACTTCTGAACAGCCAATTTACTATAAATAAATTTCGCCGCTCATTAATTGAATATTGTGTGGAGTCACACGGCAAATTGAGAACCAAGGTAATTGAGAACTTGGTTAAATTGAATTGTATTGTGTCCGTGTCACTAGGGACTAAGAGTGTCATCATAACAACTAATTAGTACACACAATTTATCGATATTGCGTAAATGCACACGCAGCGAGTGTTGAAATATACAAAGTAGAATGCACACTCAGCTGATGCAATAGTTCTAATTCTATGGGTCAGATCAGCAACCCGTGTGATATTATTAAAACAGTGAAAAGTCGTTCTAGGTGTGAACGCACCTTAAAAAATTTTGAAAGAAAAACAAAGTTGCCGTCTAGTATCACTTGTCACTGATAGCAACCGTTAAACAAGATAATAAAAGAGAAAAATCGAAATGTCGAAAATCTCTTCAAAATTATTTCTTTTAATATTTGTGCCAATTCTCTTGCAATGTTTTCATTTCACAACAAGTGCTGATTATTGTAAATTAGCTTGTGATGGTACCACGGAAAATATCGCTTGTAAATGTGCCGATGCTGATCCGAACTGTAAAATTGTCAAAACTGATCAGAATAATTTCCGTCAATGGGTTGTCGATGCACATAATAAATATCGTAATTTGATTGCTAGTGGTGATGAAGCAAAAGCTAAAGGAATACAAGCTTCCAATATGATGGCATTATCATATGATTTTGATTTGGAACATACAGCCTATTGTCATTCGAAAACATGTAAAATGGATCATGTACCATGTACACGTACAGAGAAATTTGAATTTACTGGACAAAATATGTATAAAGTTAATCAACCCATTGAGACACAAGAACAAATCGATGGAGCTGTCAAATTTTGGTAATATAGGACATACTGTATATCTTATTAGATAAGTCACCCTGTATATATTTTTCTAGGTATAATGAGATCGAATTATTAGATCTAACTGGTGCCCATTCGAAAATCATCGATAAACTAGAAGATATACCGGGTATTGATTATCCAAAATATGGTCATTTTATACAATTAATATGGGCTGAATCACAAAAAGTTGGTTGTGCACGTATTTTAATGGCTGATGGTCAAACCAATATGATTGTATGCCATTATGGACCGGATGGTGGTGTTGATGGTGCATCAATATTTAAACGTGGCAAACCATGTTCGGAATGTGGTAGTTTACCATGTAATACAAAGTATCCAGCTTTATGTGGTAAGAGTGTTGTTGTTGGTGGTGGTACCAATAATAATTGTTTCAAACGTTCAACAAGTTTTCTATTGATTTTATTAATAATAATTTGTAGTATTTGTTAAAATTTTGGAATTGCTACAAATAAATCTTTGAAAAACGTCAGTATTATTATTATTTTGACATTTGGATCATGCGCACTTGTCACTTACTCTCCAGCGTTCTTGGTCACCCTGTATGTATAAAAGAAAACAGCGTCACTCAAAATTTCTTATTTCGAGTTTAGATCTGTGAGTGTAAACATGTCGGTCGCAAAACGTATCGTTTATAGACGGAACACTACACTTTTAAAACGTGAAATACGTAAGAAAATTCTCACAAAACAAAAATTACGATTGAAACGTAAACGTTGTGGGTTTCGCAAACTGCCCGGTTTATTACGTTTCTGTTTAACAAAATCAGCAATAAGCTACGAGATACCTGAACGTATTGGTGATCATGTAGAGGAAAATTGGGAGATTTTGCAGAAACATCCCCGATTCTACAAAGATTAATAAAATTTGAGGAAGAAAACTAACAAAAACGGTTCTTCTCAGAACCACCAATTCTTTCACACAAAGATTCTTGATAAACAGATGAAATTTACCCATTTTACTCAATTACCTACTTGTAAAATTTTCCAGCCCTCTTTGATTTGAATATGAAAGATTTATCTAAAAGGCCGTGGAATTACAGTGTCAGTCAATTAAAAATGTCTATTTTTCCAAAATTATTTTTATTATTATTTCTGCTACATTTCGTCAAAACTGTTGATTATTGTAAATTAGGTTGTGGTGGAATTGAAAATATTGCATGTAGTTGTTCGATTGGTGATCCAAATTGTGAAATTCTAACAGCAGATCAATATAATTTCCGTCAATGGATTGTTGATGCACATAATCGTTATCGTAATTTGATTGCTAGTGGTAATGAACCAAAAGCTAAAGGAATACAAGCTACAAATATGGCAGCAATTATCTATGATTATGATTTAGAATATTTAGCATATTGTCATTCAAGATTATGTCGATTTGAACATGATAAATGTCGAAAAACACAAGAATTTGAATATGTTGGACAAAATCTTTACAGTAAATCGACAACTGGACCATCTATTGACTTTAATACGAAAGAAGATGTTGAAAATGCTATTAAATCTTGGTAAAAATCGAAATTTATCTAAAATATACAGGGTGTCAGATGTACAGCTTTTATTGCTAATTTTTATCGATAATTACACGAAATAAAAGCTCTATTTCGCACAAACGATCCAATAACGTCAACTTATTAGTATTATTATTATTTTTGTAGGTATGATGAAATTGAAGTATTAGATCTCATTGGTAATCATTCAACGATGATAGATAATTTCCAATCATTACCAGAATTTGGTAACTATGGTCATTTTACACAAGTAATCTGGGCGAAAACATATAAAATTGGTTGTTCACGTGTTCGAATGTCAAATGGTCGTACCATTGAATTGGTTTGTAATTATGGTCCTGGTGGTAATATAATTGATAATGGAATATTTAAACGTGGCAAACCATGTACGGATTGTGGTGATTTAAAATGTAATCGAAATTATCCAGCATTATGTGGACATGGTAATTTACAATTCTCAACGAATTTCCAACCATTCCTATTATCATTATTATTATTATTTTGTATTGTATTTTTCTAAAAAGTTGAATTAAATAAAAATGATAATTACGAAACATGAATTACGAATTATGAAACATAAATTCATGTTTTGGAGTTGCGTATTTCATCTTTCATTTTTATGTAATATCCACAGTACATGTTACCACTGATGAGGCCTGAATAGGCGAAACGCGTTTGGTGCTAAATAAAAAAATTTTTTAGAATGGTTTAAAAAAGAATGGTTATTTAATATATATCCTTTAAACTGGTCGTTAAACCTATCAAAAATTTTTAAAAAATTTATAATCCCACGACCATAAAACTGAAGTTTTCTTCAAATAATATTACTATTTTCTACCACGGGCCTCGTAAGTAGGCGATTATTGACCGATTATTGACAGGTTGACACCTATAAGGGAATTAAATGTCAAATAATTTTAAAATTTTTATTTATTTTCATTATTTTTCGCCGTTGGTAGAAAAAATTTTATATGCACCGCGGGTCGCAAGGGTGTTGTACGGTCTCGAGTGTTTTTGCGACAGGAGGCGTAGCCGTATAATTTCACTTACGGCCCTTGGTGGTACATGAATAACTATTTTGTTTAAAAACAATGAACCGACATCATTTTTCATTGCGATAGGCATACCCGGTTCGCTTCTTAATAAAGTCGGTTAATTAGTATTTGCTAACTAGAATGGTATTTACCTCCAGTGTTCAACGTAATGAGTTGCACGCCCAAAATCTTCCATAGAATATTAGGATTTTGTTATCGAAAGTTTGATCAAAATTTTGAAGTCGGTTAAAAAAGCTTTTTGTAATAATAATTATTATCCATAATAGTCATTTTTTAAAGCTTATTCTCAATATGAATCTTACAGAACAAAATAATGAAGCCATCATCGACCTACAAGCCAAATATGAAAAGCTGAGACAAGAAATGGAACGGATGCGTGAACTATACAGGGTGATTCTTATATCGTTTACATAAATTAAACCTCAGCATCCCTATGGGGAATAGAGTACAAGAAGGGTGTTTTGCGGGGTCAAAAAGACAAAAAAAAATTGGGCCAAAATTGGCCCTTTTGTTGGATGGTCTCTGGACGAGTTACTAACCTACCGTAATGTTGTTGTCTAGCTGATAAGAAAGCCAATATCAGCAGTACGTTGCGAATTTCAATGACACTGAACGTCACAATTCCCAGGAAACCTTCTCTTGAAATAACATAACACATGCAATTCTTGCGGCACGGTGCACAAACGACACGTCGAAAACTACCCAAAAGTGGCCGAAATGATAGGCTGGCTCCCTAAGTGACCATCGAACGAGTGGCCACCAACTTAGACGGGTTGTGAAGCGTCGGTAGCACTAGGACAGGCGGCGTCTCATTCGGCACACGGGGCACAATCATACCACTACTACCCACTACC
>JAZBHA010000082.1:101289-126021 GCA_037464855.1 Iselma pallidipennis | reverse complement strand
GACTAATATTACTCACTTACACTTTGGTGACATTATATGAATTCGTAAAAAGTAAAAATGATAATCAATAATTGAATATCGAGAAATTATTTTTAAAAGCCTTTTTATTTCGTTATTATTGTTTTCAGTTTAGATGTGGTTGTTGGAAATGAAAATATTTTCAGATTAAATTTGAACTTGAGTCGAGTCCAATGGAGCGAAAGTGAGGATATACCTCGATCAATTTGCAGTGAGGAATGTCCATCGGGACATATTCGTAATTATCAAGTGAGTTCGAATTAATTAACGAAAGAATGCATATGTGCATATATGTCTAAATATAAATTTTACAGGATCAATGTTGTTGGAAGTGTGTCTCCTGTCGTGAGGATGCATATGTATTTAATGATACATGCAAATCGTGCCGTCCTGGCTATGCACCTAATAAAGACAAAACTGATTGTGATAAGCTGGAAGCGTTGGTCATTGAATGGTTGAGTCCTTGGGCGCTAGTACCGCTTATCTTCAGTTCATTCGGCATCCTGTGCACAATCTTTACAACATGTGTATTTATACGATACAATCGGACGCCTGTCATAATGGCATCGGGAAGAGAACTTTGCTATGTACTCCTAAGTGGAGTCCTTTGTTGCTATTCGATGTCATTTATTATCCTTGCAAAGCCCACTGTTGAAACATGTGCTGTAATGCGTGTAGGTTTAGGACTATGTTTGAGTGTTTGTTATAGCGCCATTTTTACCAAGACCAATCGCATCTCCAGGATATTTAATCGTGGAGTGAAAAGTATCAAAAGACCTGTTTATACCTCGCCCATTTCTCAAGTTGCTATTGCTTTGGGTAAGTAAATACATCCTTTTCTATTTTCACCATATTCACATATACAAACACATACACAGACAAAATATCGTTCATTCCAGTGATTTATAATACGAAACTGTTCGCAACTTTCAAACATTTTTCGCTCAATAAAACTGCCGACAGCTTTCAACCTGACAAGTTTAATTGTTTCTCTTACCTACAAATTTTTAACTAACTAATGAATATCTTTACCATTTATTCAATCTTTTTCTTGTAAACAGTCTACGAACAAACCTATCAGAAAACACTTTTATAACGAAGTCACAAATCAACGACTCGTTTTTAATGAAAAATCACTCTCACTGATATAATTTATTAAATTCTTCCGTAACGTTTACTCTCTATGATAGTTCGTTTCCTCTCTCATTATTTCATTCATATTTTAAAAAGAAAAAGATGCTAGTTTTTCAACTTCAATCAATATATTTGCAACACGATTCAATCATAACTTTACAATTCAAATTAGCTTCAAAATTTTGAATATAAATTTCAATTAAAGAATCATCAATAAATTGTATTTGGCAAAAAAAAGTTTAATTTTATTGTAAGAAGTTTCAGAAAATCCAAAATTACCAATGAAATCAATATTTTAAAAATAAAATGAAAATATAAAAATACAAATTTGCAAAGGATGATAAAAATAAAAAAGACAAATAATGTTAAATGTTGAGAAAAGTCATCAAGTGAAAATAAAGAGGAAAAGTATCGAAATTCAAGGGCAAAAGGTTAGAAATTAAATTGAAAAATAAAGAAAACTGTTATAATAATAGACCTAAAATCGTACAGGTCAAAAGAATGACCAAAAAGAACATCATCAAAACCATAGGTTCGTTATAACAGGTTATTTTCCATCAACTAAATTGGACTCTATATAATTTGAAAGATAACACGAAATAATAGAAGAAAACTACCTTTTATATAAGCACTTGTTTCTTATTCAGTCGTTTAAAAATAAATCGAACTAAAACGTTTCATTTTGTATAGATAAATTTCACAATTCATCAGCTTATTAAAATAGAAATAAAATTTTTATTGCACTAACAACGCTTAAAGCTTTAAACATTCAATTTTATATGCAATTAAAATTTGATATTTTCGAAACCATAATACAAATACATTTTATTTTAGTACGTTTTTTTTTAAACTAATTTATTAAATGTGTTGTGTTGTGTAATTTTAATTTTGTAAAGAAGTCTGAAAATTTATTTAATTTTAAACATTATATTAAATTTCAACGAGAAGGTAGCAAAGACATTATATAAAGTAAATCAACTCTCATTAATTTTTTTTCCGTCCAAGTAAACGCCCTCATGCCAAGTTTAGTCTAAATTATATGGTGAGAAAATGTCTTTAGTTAAACTTGAATCAAAAGAAAAAAAAAATACGAACTTATGCAGAAGTAGAACTGTTTCATATAAGAACGTGATTTCAGTGTAATAGATCCCTATCAACTAAGTTATCATATTTTATTATAACGTTAGTAATTATAACCGAACTTTACGTTTTAAACGGAATTGCTTCAAGCAGAATCAAAACCTATGTACACATACATATGTTCCATATTGTCGTTATAACAGAATGCACAAAGTACACGTACAATAATCAATATGTATAAGTTGTCGTAGTGAGACATGTACAATAAAAGCTCTACAACAAAAAGAAATTATTCCACGAGAATGTCAAGAGGGTGTCGACAATTTTACTCAATATGTAGAAGTTAGAATAGGTGTTGAAGTAGTTTATTGAACATGCATTTTGAGCAATCGAAAACCTTTGAAAATAATTTCGTGTTTCTGAAAGAAACAGAAAAAAATAAGAGAATAGACGCTATAGGTATATATCTCATATATTGTTGATAGAAATGAAATATCCTGTTTACGTGCTACAGATTCCAATATATTTTTGTTAACTGAAAAGTTTCATACTTCTTCTAAAAATCTCTTTCTTTTCATTTATATTCGTATGAAATGACTGAAATAATTTTTCGTAAAATTTAAGTTAAAAGAATAACGACCCATTCTTATCTGATGGAATTTACTTTTTTAAACTTTTATTTGTCTTTTTTATCTTTGTCTTTCCGATAAAAACTTCAATAGCTCTCTTCTATATGTCTATGACAATTGTGAAAGTTGTCCGCAGTAGTATCGGCAATAACTTTCAGCAAAATTTTTGATGGTTTGTTCCTAAAAGACGACGATGTGACTTTTTTTTGACAGGAATCGTATCAATACAACTGATTGGAGCTATAGTTTGGCTTGTGATCGAACGACCGGATATACGAGAAATATATCCGTACCCATTAACAGCCGTCTTGACTTGCAGAGTGTCAACTTTCTCTCTCATCATGTCCTTGGTCTACAATATGATCCTTATTATCCTTTGTACTTGGTATGCATTTAAGACAAGGAAAATACCAGAAAATTTCAACGAAGCTAAATATATTGGTTTTACTATGTATTCAACATGTATTGTATGGTTAGCATTTTTACCAATTTATTTCGGTACAAATAACGACTATAAGGTGAGTCCATTTAGGGATAAAAGTGATTATTATTTATTTAAGACAAAGACTTAAAAAGTTTGCTTGGGAATTTATCGATTGACACTAAAGTCAAGAATGAAATCTAACACGGAACAACAAACTGCAATTTAACTTTTACTACTACAAACGTAAAAAAAACGTATCACTCTTATCGATAAAAATCAGCTTTGAACAACTTTGTCGCCGTAGAAATTCAATTGCCGTTAACAATCAAACTTTAATCGAAAATTTTCATTTCAGATTCAAATTGTAAGCATGTGTATGTGTTTGAATATAAGTGCAACAGTCGCATTAGGTTGTCTTTTTACACCGAAAGTCTATTTAGTATTATTCCAACCATACAAGAATGTCCGACAAGGCAATGGCAATCAGGTGAATTACTACCCTTTTTTTTTAAAAGACGCTCCGCATTGAATTCCTCTAGTGTTGTTGTTGTTGTTTTTGTCATTGTCGTTATTGATGATATTTTTGCAGGGTGGCAATCCAGATCGACCTGCATATAGTATGAGATTCGCAGGACCTAGATCGCAAACTATACAATCAATGACCAGTAATTCAAGATCATCACCACGTTTAGGACAAAAACATGCCAACGGTGATCCTAATGCACTACCTAGTCCTAGTATTGAAGAAAGCTCTTTAAGTTAAATCAATGTCTTCCTACTTCCCTATTTGTAAAATTTCAGTAAAAATAAAATTTTTGACATCAAGAAAATTCAATTCTCAAACCAAAATTAGTCTTTACCTGTATAAATGTTAACTGGAATTCGTGTTAAAAAAAAAATCAATTTTCTTGTTGATATATACATACGTTTTTAAAAAGAAGTTAATTGATGTTGAGCCCCTTTTACACGTATTGCAGTAATATTTTAAAGTAAAAACTAATTTTGCATCAATGTTATACACCATTAAAAAAAAAATAAGAATAACATGAAATAGTAGATGAAATTTCAAAATTTCTCGATGTAAAAATAGTCAGTATTACTATTAGATAAAAAAAATCAGTATTATATAATGTGATTACCTATATAATTGTGCTTCTTTTATCGTTTTCCATAATTATACTTGCTCATATTTAATTTTATCTGTGCCTAATACGTCGTACATACATAGTACCGACCTCATGTTAGTCTAGTCAATTTTTGTAAATAATTTTCTTTTAATAGGTTAATTATTATGTGATATACTTTTTATATACATGGAAAAAATCCTGTTTAGGACTTGTTTTTGTTGATTTCGCATGGGAGGTGCTAACTGTTTTCCTTCAAATTGTATATATTTAACTAGGTTTCACGCAACGTGCCAAAGATTCATTGTTTATATGTATAATGGAGGGAAAGAAAAATGACGAATTTATAATAAGATCTATGCGTTATATACACATAATAGTATGTATGGAATACTCAACTGATTATTTAAAAAAAAAATTTTGATCAATCAATTGAAGATTACGCTTTTAAAATACTCTCTGAAAGTCTCTCGTTGTCAAATACTGAAAATAGTCTCTTGTTATAGTTGTAGATAACTCATATCGAATTGTCTATAGATTAGAAAATGTGTATTATGGCTGAAAACTATTGTGATACTGAAAAAAAACATACAGTATATTTGTGTATAATTATCTATAAATTAGCGAAAAATTGTAAAATTAGTTATATTATATCTTGTTGTTAATAATTCGATGGAACTGAAATAAATGGTCTGAACCTAAATTGTCGTTTTTAAATAATTTTAAAAAAATATCCCTCTCAAATATTCCTACAATCCTGTCATTGATGATTGTCAATAAAATTTTAACAACCCAGAGAAAATTCAATTTTGAAATTTAATAAGGAATCAAGTTTTCATATAACAGATGGTGTTGATATTGAATCTGTAACTTTATTCTACACACCCTTTAATAGTTTCAACACTTTGCCCTAATTATCCTTCATATATAGACATACACACATACACACAAAAGGAATCTTTAAAGTCCTGAATACTCAAAGGACTCTAGATGGCGATATATTTCAAGATTTTGAAAAAAAACAAACAAATAACTATCAATTCTTTATTGAACAAATTTTGTTTATTTATAATTTAATTTAATTTCTTGGTCAATTTTGCCATTCCTGGTAATGTTCATTTGTAATATGAGTCATATCATTATCGAGATTTATCTGATTGATAAGTTCATTAACATACCAGTCAACTATAACATGTACCTAAAACAATTCCTTCCTTTTAAAAAAATGTTTCATCAATTTATTGTAAAAAATTAATTTACAATTAACGATATTGCATAAAATGGCCATAATATCATATAAGTTATTTGATTTTGAGTACCATCTTCATACAAGATTAAATATATTAAACCACCAAAAGTTAATATATTTGATAATAATAATAACAATAAGCGGAAACAACGAAACATTTTCATCCAGAGAAATATAATCGTTGAAGCAATAACAAGTAAAAGTACTTGTCGAGGATCCAATTTTAATTGATTATCAAATTTATCAAATGTTATTTCAGCCGTTAGTGCTGTTATTAATGCCACCAAACTATATTTTAAAACATACATTTTCAATATGCACTAAATACAAAAATTTTTGGAATTTTTGTAAAATCAAAGAAAAATTTTTCACAAGAATTTGATAACTGAAGAATTTATAAAAACAAAACAAAAATCCAAAGCCAGTTTCAATCTACAATAGATATAATTACACATAGATCGCCATCTATGAATCGAATGATTATACTAACTTAGATTTCAGTTAGAATTTCTGCATTTAAAAAATTTATAACCAACGGTTCTGCAGAAAAAAATCCAAAATATAGTCATCAATTATTGTTATTATTATTATTAATAATGTTATTATTATTTGATGTATGGCAGGTTTATATGGAATTAATTAGTTATCTGTATCGTTTAAACGTTACTTGATAAGATCCAGTGACGTAACTTCAAACTTAGACGGTGACGATATAGATCAACCCTGTGACCCCACCCCCAAAAAAAATTTACCTTGGTCCTCTATACTAGCACAGTGGAATCCGATTATTTGCAACATTCCGGCATTTGGGACCAATTCAAAAAAACAAATCTTCGCCTGTTTGGACATTAAGCCGGTTTATCGGCACAGATGATTGTCACATTGCAAAATTTTGAATTTCTCCATTTTAAATGGTAATTTGTCCTTTTTAACCTATAATCGTGAAAACCGCTTTATTGTGCCAAACACCCATATTTAAGAATAAAAACGTGAAGTCAGCTTTACGCAAAACCAAAGCCGTATTTGCAGGTGTGAATGAGGTTCAATATCATGTGAAGAAAAGTAGAAAAAATTTAATAAAACTGGTTAGAACAGGTGATTTTTCTATTACTAAAAGAAATTATAATAAATCCCTTGAAGGGATGCCCTTGAGCCTACAGGTCTCATGTGCCTGTATTTAAGTTCGATCCTGCTTGTAAGCTTCAACAGGACTGTGGATTGCGCCCCTGCAATTGATGGGCCTGTGCCGGTGCATAGTTACACCACTGATAAGATATTGAGCTTTGATTGGCGATCTCAATTATGCATAGAACAAAAATGTATCCCCCCTATTTTCTGCAAAAGAATAAATTGTTAATTAATTTAGAATTTTACTTAGTCTTCGATTGATTTCTTTAGTGAATAGATTTGAAGAAAAATATCCCCGTAAGTTAGCTAAAATTTTTTTCCTGTTTTCAATTTTATTGTCGATTAGATCTCTGAAAATGTTACTAGCTATCAGAAATTGAATAGCTATTTGGGCTTACAATGAATTTTTGTTAAAAGCGGCCCAAAGCTGAATAAATTTCTACCATAATGAGATATGTGGAGAATTTAACAATTTTTTCAATAAGTTTTTTGGTCTCGTATGTCAAACTGCTTTACAAAACATACCGTTTATACCGAAAATTTATTGTATTTGGATACAGAAAAGAATATTCTCGCTTATAACACCCTTATGGGGCTGGGAGATCTTGGACAGTAGTCAGATTCCTTCTCATTTATAGTAAAAATCGGATGATTTATCAACAACTATAGTCGTTGCCACTTATATTTAGAGTTACATAACCAAACGTATGGTATAAGAGCACTACTAACCGGACAGCAGTTTAGATTGCCTTGTTTGTTTTACACATTGCTGCCCATTAGTCACGTAACTCTCAACTTAAATGGCGAGTTTTCTGAATTATCCTAATATTTTCTAATATTTTCAACAGGAAAATGAATACATTAAACATCACTTTAATTGTATTCAATTTGACAACTGCAATACTTAATTCGACAACGATTGCACCAGCAAATGCAAACGTTCTAAAACCAAGACCATTACCATCCCTTGAAAAACTTCAAAATCAAGCCGAGCTTCTTCTATATATAACAACAGGTCTTTGCGTTATTTTCAATGTATTCTTATGGTGTAAAATAAGATTATTATTAATATGGTTGGCTGTAATTTCCAATACTGTCGCAATTATTTGTTTAATTATATTAAGAAGACGTTCTGATGAAGCTTATTATTTGCCTCTAGCTGTGATTCATGGATGTATTCTAGTTGTAAGATTTTAATAATAAATTTATAAGAATTCCTTATCCAAAATTTTCAAAATATTTTCTAGGCACATATTGCTACTAAATGCTATTATGTACGAAAAGTGTATGGAAATATTGAATTTGCTTCTACTACTTCATCATCTACAACCAGTCACAAGTCTGGTAGTGAAACTGTCAATATTTCACCTTAAATAATGGAAAATTATTATTTGAAGCTTTATAATACTTGTTTTTTGAATAATTATTTTTTTTTTGGATTTTTCAATTATAAAACTCTTATTATTCTACTTATATTATTACTTTTCATTGATATTATAAAGGCATTTTTCTACATATCTTAAAAGAAACAATATATTGTACCTTTTGTACTTTTTATCTTAAACAAAGGACCTATCAAAAATTAAAATTGTTTCATTTACTAACAGTACATAAGCTCTTTATTAATTTAACCATGTGCGCATTTTCAATAGAATAGTCAAGAAATTCACCCATAGAACCATAAATATCACCTAATTTTATGGGACGTTATTTCTATTAAAATCAGCAGAAGAATTTTCCGGATATTATCATCTTCTTGGGCCTGAAAAATCATAAATAATCGCATTAAAAACAATATTTAAACGATCTTGTACATGAAATATAATAAAAATTGCAAAATAGTCGTAAGGGGTGTATACACGAAGCGACTATTATGTCCGTTCTCTTTCGAAAAATAAAGGGAAAACTATCGTTTTCCTGGTTTTATAGAAAGAGAGAATGAAATTAGAAGATAAAACTCGCCCCGTGTAAATGTACCTTAATAATTTTTATTAGTAGATCGATAATCATGAATTTTTCTGTTTAAAAAATTCTTTAACATGAAAAAATCTATATAGCGTTTCAAATTTTTTAGATAACGAATTATTCATTATTCTTATTATAAAATGATATTTTGTTTATATGAAATAATCGACATTCTGTTGTAATCGAACGTTTCTGACTTCTTTTGATTACATACCTGATGATAAGAAATTTTCTACATACATATAATAATACGTCAATGCAAGGCTGCATTTCAGTGCGATTGACGTGTATACATACACGTCGTGTACAATAAAAAATTACCATTCGATATAAAAAACTCAACATTTCAGTAAGATGTAATACAGATGTCATTTAGGGGTATGTTTGGTTTCTATTACCAGTGAATCTGCTATAAATTAACAAAAAAAAAAAAACGGTAAAATTCTTTGGTGTAAAGGTTATTAAATGAGTTGACTATTTTCCCCAATGCAGCGAAGTGAAACTTTGTGTGGTATACCTTGCTTTGAAAAATACCACACTGTTTACTTCGATTTTTTTGTAAAATTTATTCTGGGACCATTTGTATTGCGTTCAACGTGTATACTCGTCATCACTGCACTTTACACTTTAATTATGCACCCAATGAGCGACTTTTGAAAAAAAAATCCACAGTTAACTGGTTAATATTGTTATCATTATAAAGAATTATATCAGTTCGTAGAAATTAATCATGAAAATAATGTAACAAATCCACTCTGAGAGGGCGCTATTCCTACAAGAATGTCCTGTATGTGGTCGAATTTTGCAAATTCACATTAATAAATAATATTTTTGGTAAAATTATAACAGTAAGGCAGACACGTGGTTGACTTACAATGAAGGTTTTTGCATTGGATCGAATTTCGAAATAGCCGTTCAATTTTAACATATTCCCCTATTAACTAAAGCTGATTGTGGTCAGGACAATGTTGTCCTATTTCCGACAGAAAGCTGAAATAGATATAGATTGTCCTTTCATTGATGTACCCTAGTATATGGAATCAATTTTTATGTATAATTTATTAATATAATCAGAACAATCAGACTTTTCTTCTCTGAAGAAAACCTATTATTAGTTATCAGGAATAATTAGAATTTTGGAAAATAGTGGATTTCTTATAATAGTGAAATCAGCAAGTGGCGACTGTTCTTTATTAGAAGGGAGAAAACAGAAACATCTTATCTAACAAACCAGAGAAGTTTCAACAATTGAAGTTTGTATGACTGACAGTTTCTCAACATAAAACAATTGATTTGGGAACAATACATTTCAAATGGATATACGTATTCCATAATCATCCCTTAAATAAATTGAATTCAACACCCAGTTCAAGTGACAATACTTTCAAGAAATATTAAAAATATATTCTACATATGTGACATATGATATGAATATATCAAACAAAAATATACTTCATTTATAATACATACTCCTATTTCTACAAAAAAAATTTTTGTTTAATGATTTTAGTCAAATTTGAGAGACTTGCAACGGATGCAATCTTGCATAAGTTAGTGTCAAATAATTAAAATGGGCTGTGATATTTAAATATATGACTAGTCGCGCTACACAGAAATCATTTCCCGGTTAGGTACATCCTCTGAGGGCGACGGGAAAGGAAGTGACAATGGCAGGATACATATCACATGACCGGATCCTTGTAAATGACTAGGGGCGCGTATATTATTTGCAACATTTCCAATATGTTTAAAAAGAAATTCTTTCGCGGAAAAATTTTTCAGCCAAAAATTTTTTTTCATGAATTTTATTTAACAATACTAGATTTTTCCAACATTTTGTAATTTATCGGATATACAATATTTATTGTTACTACTATTATTATCATTATTATTATGTCACTTAGCAATTTTTTCTTTTTATTAACTAAGAACGAAGTTATTCCTATTTATATAAGTCAGTAAACAATACGAAAATAAAATTAACCAATTATTCAAATTGATAAATTAGATCTCGCCTACAAAAATGATAGAAATGAGCATCTGTCAACCGGAGACGAATCTGAATTCGGACAAATGGACTATAATCATATTTTAATTGACTCTTTATATCCAATGACCATTGAAGGAAGGCAAAAAGTTTTCCAAAAAACTTCTAGGTTTTCTCTCAAAAAAAACTTAGATTAACACACTTAGTTCTTATGAAAAATTAAACAAAAAAAAAAGAATTCAATTCACCCCACTCTTTTACTGTTAAAGGACAACGTGATTGGTGAACAACAGTACTGATTAGAGAGCTTCCAACAGGCTCTCGATCTAGCGCAAAACAGGAGTCAGTGGTCCAGAGTGTTTCAAGAAGAGACCACTCTCAAGTGATTGGTGTTGTGTTTCCGCGTTGTTTGTGTGTTGTGTTTGTGAATTTTAAACCACCACGTGGATTACATCGGGTAAATATCAATTGATGTGTATCGTCCTTTAATAGGAAGAACTTATCAAAAAGAAAAACACACAAATACTGTTTTTGATCGATTTTCGGTGTTTCATTTCGATATCATATTTCCTGATTTTTTGATCCTTGTGATTTGCTCTAGATTGTTTTTTTTTTAAGGAAATTTAAATTTTTCAGTCAAGTGAAAAGTTTGGAGCTTTCTATCAATGGCTTAGCTACAGAATCATCAAAGTTTACTCGATTTCATTCCATGAATTAAAAAGTGTCGGTTTTATAATTGATACATAGTAAGCTCCCTATTAAAATAATCTGTCTAGGAGACCCCCGTAATATCACATTTATTCCAATTTGGCTATCATGATTTAGTAGGGAACAGATGAACAAGCCAAAAGCATTGGCGGAAATATCCAGTTATATAATATTGGTGCCCTAGATGTAGTGTATGCATTATACTACCTACATTGTGAATATTATTGCTAGTATAAACAATTTCATATAAACTATATGGAATTTTTAATTTTTAATATTAGAAAAAAAAAAGAAAGACGTGTTGTATTCTGAAAAAGTAGATGTCTATGACAATTACTTTCAGTTCGGATATCATTATGTGGGACCGAGCTGTTTTACTGTTTCAAACAAGAGCTTAAATGTTTCCTTGAAACGTAAAAGCTAATTGTTATAAAGCTCCATACTTTCTCAGTCGCATTCGTTTTCCCCTCACGAAGAAAGGAAAGTTACATCTTATCGAATAAAATCATTCAACGTAAAAACGAAACATGTCTAGAGAGATGATGTTTTATAAATCGAATAGAAGCGGTGAAGATTTATAAAATCAGATAAATTCTATATGAAAAGCGGAAATTAAAAAAAAAACTATAAAAGTTTGTGTGTTTGTGTGTAGTGCGTACAAATCGAAAATGATATAGCGATATATTCCTTTTATTGTGGAATATTGGTGAATGTTTCAGGTTTGAATCTGGTTTGTAATGAGCTGACGTTTCGGTGAGAAAAGAATATTGACACAAATAAAATAGAAGAAGGTTTTTTTTTGTGTGACTATTATTGAATTGATGAAAATGTCGGAAAGCAAAGAAGAAACACAAGATTGTCTAGACAATACACTCAACTTAAATCGTCATGAAGAAATTGAATTACAAACATTAACAGGTGTACCAAATTCAGCAAATCAAATACAAACGAAAAAAATCGACAATGTACCAGATCGAGGAACATGGGCAACTAAATTAGACTTTATATTATCAGTAGTTGGTTTGGCTATCGGTTTGGGGAATGTTTGGCGATTTCCGTATTTGTGTTATAAAAATGGTGGTGGTGCTTTTCTTATACCCTATTTTATAACACTTATCCTTGCTGGTATTCCCATGTTCTTTATGGAGTTAGCACTGGGCCAAATGATGACCATTGGTGGTTTAGGTGTATTCAAAATTGCACCAATATTTAAAGGTCCTTAACTGATTAACACAAAACAATAATAATAGGAAACATGTCAAATTTAATTCGGTATTTTATTACAGGAATCGGTTATGCTGCAGCTGTTATGTCTTGTTGGATGAACATTTATTACATTGTCATTTTAGCATGGGCAATTTTTTATTTTTTCATGTCATTGAGAGCAGGTAAATTAAATAATTTATTGAAAATTTATATCGAAAATCATTAATTTATATGTAGATGTACCTTGGCGTACTTGCAATAACTATTGGAATACGAAATTTTGTGTTAATCCATATGATCGCAGTTCACTAACTTGCTGGGAACAATATAATCCAAATAACACATTTAGCAAAATTTGTGCTATTAACCAACATAATGTATCAGTAACTGAATTAACAGATCCTGTAAAGGAATTTTGGGAGTAAGCTTATTAGGATTAGAATTTGAAAAAATTATTTAAAAAAATTTCGAATTCCAGACGACGAGCACTTCAAATATCAGACGGTATCGAACATGTTGGTTCGATTCGTTGGGAATTAGCTGGGACATTACTTTTAGTATGGATTATTTGTTATTTTTGTATATGGAAAGGTGTTAAATGGACGGGCAAAGTTGTATATTTTACTGCTTTATTCCCTTATGTTTTATTAACAATTTTACTAATACGCGGCGTAACATTACCGGGAGCTATGGAAGGCATCAAATTTTACATTATGCCAAACATGTCAAAACTACGAGAATCTGAAGTATGGATTGATGCTGTCACACAAATCTTCTTTTCATATGGCTTAGGTTTAGGTACATTAGTCGCTCTAGGAAGCTACAATAAATTCACTAATAACGTTTATAAGTAATCTGCTTTCCTCTTTTTAAACTAACTTTTTTAAAACTAACGAAAACAAATTTCAGAGATGCATTGATCGTATGTTCGGTAAACTCAAGTACAAGTATGTTTGCCGGTTTTGTTATATTTTCAGTGGTTGGATTTATGGCACACGAACAACAAAAACCTGTTGCTGAAGTAGCCGCTTCAGGTATCTGTTTCAATTTAAATCAATGAAAATTATCAAATTTAATAGAAAAATTCCAGGTCCCGGTTTAGCATTTTTGGCATATCCATCAGCTGTTCTACAATTACCAGGTTCACCGTTATGGGCCTGTTTATTTTTCTTTATGATTTTACTAATAGGACTTGATTCACAATTTTGTACAATGGAAGGTTTTGTCACAGCAGTTGTTGATGAATGGCCTGATCTTTTACGTAAACGAAAAGAAATATTTATTGCAATCGTATGTTTCTTATCATATCTAGTCGGTTTATCTTGCATATCGGAAGGTGGAATGTATGTGTTCCAAATTCTTGATTCATATGCTGTTAGTGGTTTTTGTTTACTATTTCTTATATTCTTCGAATGTATCGCTATTTCATGGGCATTTGGTGTTAATCGATTCTACGATGCAATTAAAGATATGATAGGATATTATCCGATGTCTTGGTGGAAATTCTGTTGGACTATAACAACACCTGTCATTTGTATTGTAAGTTATTTCAGTTATCCTGATACAATCGACGAAAGGAAAATCATCGATCAATCCTTTCTTATTTTCAGGGAGTTTTCATCTTTAATATAGTACAATGGACACCGGTCAAATATCTAAATTACGAATTTCCTCTTTGGGCTCACCTATTTGGTTGGTTTACAGCACTTACATCAATGCTTTGTATACCTGGTTATATGGTTTATCTCTGGATGACTACACCGGGTGATCGAGATACGGTAATTATTCTCGTTTCAAAATGACACAAATATTTATTAATTTTGTTTGTCTTTCAGAAAATTCGACTTCTTGTAAGAATAGATGATGATGTCTCTGCAGTTCGAGCGAAAATGCAATTAGAAGCATCATCAGTGGCAGTATAATTTTTTTTTGTTTTTTTTTTTTTTAATTAATAAACTTACGATTTCTTTTTTTCTAACCGTGTTAGGTAAATTATTTTTCAGTGGAATAACATTAGTGTTCAGGAAGCTTTGTAATTAAGCAGTAAGCATGTTTACAGTGTACTTGGTAAATTTTTATTTATCTAGGTCGAATGTTTTGTCCCTTTTTTTTTAAACAAAAAAAAAAGTTGAGAGTACCACGTACAAATTGTGTACTAGAAATTTAGATTAAGTTTTAGGTGTCGTTTATGATGTTGAGAATATTTAAGAGGAAAAAAGAACAGATAATTATGCATCTGATGCATAGAGTCTTTTTATTATATAATAAGCTTCATATGTTTGGTTCTAATTTATTATTTCTAAATTATATAATTAGAGGTTTAGCAATTTAGGTATTACCGCACATGTAGCTTGATTGTAAAATAAGATTTGTTGTAAAGATATTATGTCGCTTATTTAAAAATATAAACATTTTGGACACTATTCCATTTATCAATTTCCTTTATTTCTCATCCTAAGGACAGTTACGAAAACTGATTTTAGTAAATGTGACACACAAGCACTATTTAGTAAAAAAAACGACTCTGTGACCCTTGACAATTTATTATACATATTTTTTTTAAATTAGAATTTGCCCCGATTTACGTTTCGAAAAAGTATAGCAACTCCATCTACCGTTATTAAATAATTCTCCTAAAAGGGTTGAAAATCCAAGCTTCTATAAAAGCTAGTACCGATTACTAGATGGCAGTATTAAAAAATTAGACTTCCCAGATCCGTATTCGGGCAAATTTTGTGTAGAATCAATAACACGAGGATATTTTTCCTCACATAACTATTATACATCTCTTAACTCTCTTTACAAATAGGAAAGAAATAGTCACATTTTTTTTCAATAAAAAAGAAAATTAGGAGAGAAAAATCTTCCGATATCATCACACCCGTACATTGAATGTTCAAATTATCATCTCTTTCATAATTTAATCTGACGATCACATTTCAAATATCAACAACGGCAATTTGAAAAGTAGAAGGATTTTTGGTACTTTCTTTGGTTATTCTTGAATAACTTTTATGTAAAATTTAGTAAAATTAAACACATTAAGAGCTTATTAAACAAAATATCAATAATCTAAAATGGAAGCAACAGTTAACAGGTCCAAAAAATACAGAATTGTATTTATAGGTATATTGTATGTACCTAGATATAGATATATTATCCCTCGGCTGCCCTATGGGATTGTCTAGATTCGCCTAATGATAAAACCGACGCTGATAAGGCCGCAGAAATAAAGAATTGTAAAAAATTGTATTTTAATGCGATAAAAAAATAGCGATTGCATGTTATAACATGTATAGATTAAAAAGCAACTGATAAGAAATATAAATTGAAAATTTTTTCGTATTTTCATTCCAATACTAGTTTGGGGCCAAACTCAACTTAAGTACCGTAAATTTGTTAAAAGCCGTTATATAAATATAGGAATGGCACTGGAAAGTGATAAAAAATATCTCAATTTTATGATTCTCTGGTATATATGAAATGAATTATATCTATACTGTACATTCACGAAAAATGGTGGAGGTGCCAAAGACCAGCAACTAAAAAACCGAGAGTAACAAATAGATTCTCATCATACAATAGCGCCTAAAAGCCTCTATACATATATCTAAGTTTTAATTATTACTGGCAACTCCACACCACCTGTGAGCTAAGCTTTTTTGAGTGGTCCCTCACCATCCCTGAGACTTCCACTATATCACCAATATGCGGATAAATAAGACAATTATAGAAAAGTGGACTTACTACTTAGGGCTTTAGAGTGTGCGTCATCTTTCCTCATCCCGCACAGTCCGAACTCACTGTATTTCAAAAGAGAAAAACAGAAATATTAAAAAAAAATCAAAAGCCATGGTGTTCTAAAACGTACCCTTTCGATAATACACTTTCCCCTGAACTTCTCCGATAAGGTTGTTCCAGTCCTCCATCGCTGATCATCATGGATGGTAGTGGTCCATTCACAAAACACAATCACTTAAACATTTCACTTTTATACGATCACAGTTTCACTCCTGTAATTGCACTGATTCACCCTCAATATAGAATCTTTAAAACGCTAGTGTTTTGTTTTTAACACTAAAGTTGATAGATTGATACATTTTTAATGTTCACTCGTGGATGTCTTAAAATCAACTAATTACAAAACTTGCAAATCAAACAAAGAACTTTTTTTGTTGCGTATGTATCGTTGTTATCAACAGTCAAAAATTTGTGACTCGTGTTTTGTACCGTTGTGCCGTCGTAACATTTTCCTTCAAATTAGTTTCCGTAGAAAAAAGATTTTTAAATATAAATTCAAAATATGAAATGATTTACAATATAAAATTAAAAATCACGACCTGTACTCGATCACGAATAGAAAACAACTAATTAATTAATCTAAAAGACACCTTTGGTGTGTAATGTTTGTTGTTCGGACTGTTATCTTTTGTTGGAAGTAAAAAACATCTGATAGCTTTCTTTGTTTGAAATTTAAGCTCCGTTAAATTGTTATCAAATTTTTGATAACACATATCTATTATCGTCCACTATTTGTTGTTTTCCTAATTCAAAATAATTGTAAATATTTGGACCTTTTGCCACACTTTTCTGCAAATTAAGGTGTTTTTTTTTCCATTTGTGTTTTAACTGTGAAGCATACAGCTACAGAATATGGACACTTCAATGAATAGAAGTCGCTTGTCCGGCGCATCCACCATTGTTGAAGCGTGATTTATTAATTTAACAGTTATTCAATTAAATAATTGCTAAAATATTCCGTATGAAATGTATTATACGTACTAGATCAGAGGTGGGGCCTTGGGACCGCATGCGACCTTCTGGAGCCTTCTTTACGGCCTCGTCATTTACTATCCTTATTTTTATATTTTATTTTTGTACATCTGTAAAATATCGGTGAGGGTATATTCCACGGCAAGTGATATGCGGCCTATTAACTAAAAGTAAATTGCTACTTTACTTGATTTACTAACTTGCTTTAGCTATTTGACGCGTATAAATTCGATTTTATTTAAACGAAATATATTTAAATTTTGCGCCAAACTTGGCACATGCGTCATGTACAATGGCGACCCGATTTTTAGCCGTTGCTTGTCAAATGTAATTTTTTTTATCAAATAACTTATTAGAAAATTATTTCATAATTTAGCGTATAGTTAACAAATAAAGGAAAAAATATCGAAAAAATTTCTAATAGAAAGATCTGTATTTTTATTAATTTTTCTTTATGGACAAAGAGCTACAAATAGACGAAAAATGTCAGTTTGACAAGAAACATAACCTCACTTAAGAATTTTTTTAAATACCGTCAAATTTACAAAATGACTTCATAATAATTGCCAAATTTAATACATATCTTAATAATTATTAAATAATTATTGACGAAATTAGTAATTCTAGAGGTGCCTTTTAATGAATATTATTATTAATTTGATTCAATTGTATAATGTATACGCAATAAAATGGATAGAAAAATGATATATGCCTTTCGTGGTTGGATAGCTTTTGTTGCTTTTATGGATTTGGGTACAACTGTTAGAAGTTATATTGAAAAACGATCATTTTTAAGTAAAACATCAGATACAGATTATGTTGATGGTAATAAATCAATAGCCCAATTATTATCGTTATTATTATTATTATTTTTTTATTGATTACAGAAGAGTATACTACTTCGAGAATACTAGGAATTTATTCAATTCTAAAAGCATTAGTTTTAATACATTGCACACTTTACATCCATTATAAACCGTAATCAATATTATCATTATTATTATTTTAATACTTTAATACCCCAATTTTAGGATAGTCAGTATGGGTATCCTTTCACTTATCATTACTGTTATCATGTATCTTACAGAGACACTATATTTTCGAGCTGCCACCTTAAATTTCTACGTTGTATTTCCTTGTATTTTAAACCGTAAGTTTGTTTTTTTTTTTATCAAATAATCACCAAACAATATTGTAATATTTTAATGAATTCCAGTTGTTACCCTTGGTGGTTTATTGTATTTGCCTAAACATTTACGAATATGGGAACCATTGGATTGTGATGATGAAAATGTTCATTTATTGAAACAATCTGGAGTTATGAAACGTCGACGACATACTAGAAAAAATAATTAATTTCTATTAATTTTTAAATAAAAAATTCTAGTCAAATAATTAATTAATTAGATAAATTATTTAAATTGTAGTTTATACTATAAATAGGATTAATTTGAATTTAAATCGTTTAAATAAATAAATACCAATTTCAGTAGTTGAATTGATAAATTATATATCTCTCCCAAATTGTTGGTGGGAAAAAAAATTTCAATTTTCATATAAAAGCTATAGTCACTAAAAATTCTGACAAATCATGATATTTTATGAAACATTTAGTATTTCGTCCGTTTCTGACATCATCAATAATAACGTTTAGTTTGTTTGATTACACTACACAGTTTTTACCTGCCACAATAAAACAGTATAAAAGTTTGGTCAACAGCTCATTTATCGTAGTAGAGTCAATACACACGATTGTCTGTCAAGTTTATTTATTTACTTTAAGTATATTGTGTTATTGTTGTTACATACTTTGGTGTTTTTTTGTACCCAATTTTTGGAGATGCAGGCACTGAAAATCAGTAAGTGGACAATTTTGAAAAAAATTACAATTTTCCTAATTAAAAATCAATTAAAAAGGGTAATTTTTTTTAATTGAGAATATTTCGCCCACCTGATTAATCAATCAC
This sequence comes from Iselma pallidipennis, assembly GCA_037464855.1. Lineage (NCBI taxonomy): Eukaryota > Metazoa > Arthropoda > Insecta > Coleoptera > Meloidae > Iselma > Iselma pallidipennis. The sequence goes on along the minus strand of JAZBHA010000082.1, from coordinate 106,629 downwards.
GAAATCAATTGATGACCTTTTTTTTTCGCCCCGAAAAATATTAATATATTTCCATTTTTGAATCTACATATAGGTCGTAAGAAGGTTATCTTGGCACTATTATTATTATTATTATTATTATAGTTATAATCAATAGTTTATGATGATTGTAACAAAACACTATTTCGAACAGAAGTTTTTGCCTAGTCATGTTAATTACCTGTAATCAGCGCCCGATTAAATACGATGATTTTTCTATTATTATTATTATTTTAAAATCATTTGGTAATTATTATATAAACTGATAATAGGAATTGTTATTTTTAAAAAAGATTAATTGAACTTGATACTGTATTTGCATATTGACTGATAACAAATATTTATTTATATGTTTATATATCTAATAAAATATCACTTTTTTGTGGTATGATACAACAAATATCAGTAATAATTATTGTAGAAAAAAATATGTTTATTGTTAATTGATTATAAACAAATTGATTTGTTTATAAAGGCGCTAATCTACCACCTGTTGACTTTTTGGCGGGAAATATTTATATCGATTTTATTTTTGTTTTAAATATAATTAAATTATTTAAAACAACCTTGAAAAGTGTGTTATTGAAAATGCTATGAAAGTCATCTAATCTACAAGTTTCCGTCATTATTGATCCATAATACACAGTAAATAGAACGTAATAATTAACGTAACCTACGTTAAAAATATGCCGTTTTTAAAGTGTAACGATGAAGGTGTGTGTTATAGTTATTTTTGAATTTTTCTTTGATTTATTATTCAATTCAAATTTAAAATTTGTTTGTAACGAATTTTGCAGATGGAGCAAGTTCAGAACTATGTTTGGCCCTTTACAGAAAATCCCTCAAATCAAGAGACATGGACCATGATGGTACACATTTTGATGGACAATTACCACATGTTTTTGTTACATTAGGAGCATCAGTAAGTTTGTTCTTCTTTAATTTTACAAATTATAATTAATTATTATTATTTTTTTAATAATAGGGAGATTTGGCTAGAAAGAAAATCTATCCAACATTGTGGTGGTTATTTAGAGATAATTTACTTCCGGTAAATACAGTGTTTTTTGGATATGCACGCAGTAAAACATCAATAAATGAAATTAAAGAAAAATGTAAACCATATATGAAAATTAAAAGTAATGAAGAAGATTTATATGAGAAATTTTGGCAATTAAATTATTATATATCAGGTGATTATGATTCACGTACTGATTTTGAGAAATTAAGTCAAGAATTATCGAAATTTGAAAATGGACCACATGCTAATAGGATTTTCTATTTGGCATTACCACCATCAGTTTTTGAAACTGTTACAGTTCATATAAGGAATTGTTGTATGGCATCCAAGTAAGTTGAAATTAGATTATTTCATAATTAATAATTTAATAATTAATTTATTTTAAAAGAGGCTGGACAAGGATAATTATTGAAAAACCATTCGGTCGTGACTCAGCAACTTCACAAAAACTATCCGACCATTTAGCTTCATTATTCACCGAACAACAGATGTATCGAATTGATCACTATTTAGGCAAAGAAATGGTCCAAAATTTGATGACATTAAGGTAATTAATTGATAATCATTATTTTGAGCACCCCGTCAATATCATATCTCCTAAAATGGAGTGATTTGGGTTCTTTTGGGACCTAGAACTCTATTAGCACCAATCTATATATTTCCGCCAGTCCCATTTTTTAAATTGTAGCTTTTGGTCCACAGATGTGTTATCAATATTTATATATTTTTAATTATTATTGTTAATGTTATAAATAAATAAAACTGAATGCTCCTTGAAACACACTCGGTTGCGAACGCACGTGTATGTTTGGTTGCCTGTATTGGACTGGCGGGAATTTTAAATTATCAGGGGGCTTCTCGTTGATTATAATTATCAATAAACTAATTCGATTTGTACAGATTTGGTAATCGAATATTCAATCCAACATGGAACCGAGACAATATTGCATCAATTCAGATCAGTTTTAAAGAACCATTTGGTACCCAAGGTCGTGGTGGTTATTTTGATGAATTTGGCATAATACGAGATATAATGCAAAATCATCTTTTACAAATTCTAACATTAGTTGCAATGGAGAAACCGGCATCTTGTCAACCGGATGATATACGTAATGAAAAAGTTAAAGTATTACGTTGTATAAAATCATTGGAATTAGAAGATGTTGTTTTGGGTCAATATATTGGTAATCCAGATGGTGAAGGTGATGAAAAATCCGGTTATTTAGATGATCCAACTGTACCGGAGGGTTCTGTAACACCAACATATGCATTAGCTGTATTGCATATAAATAATGAACGATGGGATGGTGTACCGTTTATTTTAAAATGTGGTAAAGCATTAAATGAACGTAAAGCTGAAGTTCGTGTACAATTTAAAGATGTGCCTGGTGATATATTTGATGGTAAACCAAAACGTAATGAATTAGTTATTCGTGTACAACCTGGTGAAGCATTATATGTTAAATTAATGGTAAAAACACCAGGTATGGCATTTGATATGGAAGAAACTGAACTAGATTTAACGTATGGTAGTCGTTATGCTAATGTAAAATTACCGGATGCATATGAAAGATTAATATTGGACGTATTCTGTGGATCACAAATGCATTTTGTACGATCTGATGAATTAAGTGAAGCATGGAGAATATTTACACCACTTTTACATCAAATTGAACACGAAAAAGTTGCACCCATCCCTTATATGTAAGTTTACAATAATAATTTTGTCCCCTCAAGATTTAGTATAATCATATAATTGTAGATATGGAAGCCGAGGACCAAAAGAGGCTGATGAAATGTTAATAAATAATAATTTCACGTACACTGGCTCATATAAATGGACACCAAAAATGTGATAATTTTTCAATAAAACTCAATAATAACATTCCTGTTGCAATAATAATACTATTTGTTTTTTTTTTTTGGCAATTAATTCACAAAATTTTTATTAAATAAAGGTGAAAGTTCTTAATAATTGTCGTTATTTGATTAATTTACAATACTTTCAATATAATACACTCATAATTCATAAATATACAGAATAATAAAGGGTCCCCCGTAGATGGTGGATTGATTCTGTAAAATAAAGTAATATTAGACAAATTGTGATAAGTGATAGAGAAGTTACCTTATATAACGGGAAAAATACAAAACGCCTCATGATAGCAAGCAGAGAAAAACAATTAGCTATTAGTAAGCATTATTTTTTTTTTAGAAAACCACCCACAATTTTAATTTTAATGAATGTTAGTACAAAAAGCGCTTTATTATCAAGCAAATACATTACCAAGGTCTTATATCTGCCTGTAAGATATGATCGATAATCCTTTGAACAACATCGGTACTTTTTGCGGTGCCTCCTAAATCTAAATAGGTTTTTTTTATAGTTTTTATTGTTATAGTTTTACAAAAGTATTTACCAGGTGTATGAACTTTATCTTCACAAATAGTCTTTTCAATAGCCCGTTGTATCATTTCAGCATGTTGATTATGTCCTAAATGGTATAGCATATCAACAGAAGCATTTAGCATAGCTATAGGATTGGCAATATTTTTTCCAGCAATAGCTGTACCGGTATTACGAGTACCTGGTTCAAAAACTGCGTACTACAATCATTCAAAATAATAATATTACTAATAATAATAATAATAATAATGATAGAGTTGTGAAAGATAATAAAACTAACATGATCACCATAATTTCTGCCACATAATAAACCAGCACCACCAATTAAACCACAAACAACATTTGATACAATACTTCCATATAAATTTGTCATAATCATAACATCGAATTGATGTGGTTTAGATACTAATTGCATACAACAATTATCAATAATCATATCATTATGTTCAATTTCTGGATATTCTTTAGCTATACGTTTTGATGTATCCAAAAATAAACCATCAGAAAGTTTCCTATAAACTTTTACATTTTTAATGATTTATTATTTTGGAATATTAATAAAAATTTACATAATATTTGCTTTATGAATTGTTGTCACCTTTTTACGTCCATTCCTTTTAGCAAATTCAAAGGCATATCTTGCAACACGATCAGAATTTGATTTTGTAACAACTTTCATACTTTCAATAACACCATCAACACTCTAAAATATATATATTATTATTTTTTTTAATTTTAATAGATGTAATATTGAAAATTTTACCTCATGTTCCAACATGGCATATTCACCTTCAGTATTTTGACGTATTATAACAATATCTATATCTTTTTGTCGAGCAGGTACACCAGGATACGATTTACAATGTAATACATTAACATATAAATCTAATTCATTACGAATAGCTACATTTCTCGATACAACAGAAGCACTTTCTTCTTTAGTTTCAATGTTTCCTATTAAATAAATTTTGATTATTATTCAGTGTAACAAGACTAAGAAAATTCAACCTTTTATAGCAACTCCATTTCGTTTTATTGATGTAATAGCATATTCAAGTTCTTGTTTTTCATCACTTTTTGGATCAATATCAACTACTTCAAAATCAACCGGTGCTCCAGCATATTTGAAAACTTCTTTAACATATCCCATTAATTCAGGACCAATACCACTACCAGGTAACATTGTAACAGCATTACGGCCCCCATATAAAGCTACCGGAATGGGAGTCTAAAAAAAATACTAACAATTAGTATTGACGTATTGGGGTGAAGAAGAACATACAATTTTTCGTATTAATGGTGTTTTGTGCTGGATTTCAAAAGCTGACATCGTAGATTGACACTAAAATTAGAAATAATTATAATAATAGTAATATTTTATAGGTTATGATGTGAACATTTTTCTTACTCGTGATGCCAATTTGCCAACGTTGAAATGGGATCGCAGTAAAACTCTAGAGGCCATTTCTTCCGTAAAATATTGATTTTTTGCTAAATTATTTATGTAAATTAAATAAAAATCGAACTTTTTTATATAACGTTAGAATTGTTACACAACACAATTTTTTGTCAGATTATTGACAGTTGTTTGACAGCAGTATGGCGAACTCACAGGGACATTTAAATTAGAGCAGCGGTTCTCAACCTTTTCTTTGAATATTATTGTACAAGGGGTGGCCAGAATTAATCAACCCCAAGATGTACATATATGAAACAGCAGTCTTTATTTGCATAAAGCATACAAAAGGAAAGCAATCCATCTAATTAATTAATTGCATATGTTGTACTCAATTGCCGAATTCGGCCAATGGGCGAAGGTTCTACCCATAACGCGTTTTAGGTAAATTAATAAGGTCTTTGTCTGGTCGGAGCGGAGCGAGGGGAGGATGATATG
>JAZBHA010000082.1:76292-101194 GCA_037464855.1 Iselma pallidipennis | reverse complement strand
TTTACATATAACGCGTTGTGGGTAAAAATTTCGCCCATTGGCCGAATTCGGCAATTGAGTACAACACATACAGAAATGAGAAAAAAATACACGCAGCGCTTTCGCGTGTCTCTTCCCCGCCTTGATGCCTGTGTTCCACAATCATGTCAAATATACACAGCAGTGGCGGCTCGTATCAAACATTTTTGGGGGGTCTGCAAAGAAAATGTCCATTTTTTTATGTCTAGTTTGTCTTACTACGACTGTTTATAAAATTTTTTATTGTTAAATTATGTATAACGTCGATATTAATTATATGAATTTAATATTTACATCATATCCATTCATAAAAACACTCAATAACTAATTTAGATCTGCAGAGAATGCAGCTCAAATCCTACTAGATTCTCCGATTGTGATATGGGTAATCGCGGGGACTGCGCGGGTGAGAGGGGTAACCAGATCAGTGCACAGAACTGCCAGCTTCGCCAATTAAAGTTTCCATTGTTTTACGCGACGTAGTGACCACTATTCAGCTGACTTACTTGTGTTAAGGTATGCCTGTTATCGATAGCTGCCCATGTGATGTTCAATATATAAGTATTTGCAGAAGCGTTTGAATCAAATTATGATTCTAAATGCAAAATTATCAAAATATAAATAATAAACTCAAAAAATTTGGCAGTTCTGCAGCTCTGCAGCACCTCCAGAGGAGCCGCCACTGATACACAGTGTTTTTGATTAATTTGTGATCTTTGACATTAAACTTAACTTTTGTTGGCTTATTTGCATATCACCATCACTAAACCCAGTTCTGGGTTGTGTATCACTGGTTGAGAGACACTGATTTAGAGATTATCACGCATGCGTCATATTTCGCGCGAAATTTCGAATATTGACAGTTATTTTTAACAAATATTGATACAGCAATTTAAATCAAGTTAAAGACCGCCTCAAATAACTAAACCACGTTGGTGAAACTCGGAATAAATGTGGTATATAGATATTTCACATTTAAGTAATAAAGCGCGTTTTTAAATTTGACAATGTTGGGTGTGATGACATCACAATTATACAATATACATCAGGCTGCTTTTTTTAATTGGTGTTGTATGTAGTGGAATCCATCACATTTAGTGGATATCAACTGATTAGTGGTCAATCCATTACTTCTATCATCCATCAGTTTGAAGAATTAATGAAAGTAATGGATAGTAGTGGTTGTATCAAGAGAAGCTCAAATTTGGACAAATTTTCATATATGGGCCAACAAATTTGTTGGATTTAAAAACGCGCGAATAATGAGTTTCGTAGGAGGAAATGGTGGAAAGGGCACGTGACTCAAAAGGCGGGCTTTTTAAAAAAGGTGTCTACATAAAATATTCTTTCGATTAATCTAATGAATTTCTTTCGGAAATTAAACAAATGAATTGTCTGCTATATTATATTTGGTTTTTTTAGCAGTGAATTCATTTCGTGTCGTAATTAATAATTTAAAATTCTGTTTAATTTATTGTATAGGGGTAGATTTAATATTTATTTAAAGTAAAGTCGTATTGTATGTATTGACGTATAATTATATAGTAGTAGTACAGTGGAAGTTTTGAGAAGTCAGTGACCTTTAATGTTGAGTCAAGGACGTCACAATAAAATAAATTATATGACAAAAATTCATTTATACTAGGTATATATGTTTAAATGAAAAAGAAACAGTTGAACCCAGTCCAGTTGTTTTTGTTGTCATTGAATAAATTACAGATATTGTTTAATAATTGATAAACATTTTTTTTCTTTGGTTATATATGTATGTTTGAATTTGAAAAGTAGAGGGACTTGTTGACCAATCAGATCGGTTGATTGGTTATACGACCAATCATAGAGATTATTATAAACCCAAACATTAAATTAGTATTGGTGGTGGTGTTGGTGGTGGTGGTGGAGGGGCTAGGTTTAGACGGGAGTCCGGATTATATAGCGTTTCTAGCGCCACCACTTGGCGAATATTTATAAGATAGAAAATATGGCTGTAAAATAACCAAAATCTCTTTGTTGGTAGAGAGAGAAATGTTTTTTGAATTAAAAAATTGAACGGAACAATGGTAATTGTTTGTGTCGTTCAATAATGTGCGGCTTATTAGTGATAAAACGTTTTGGTACAAGTTAAAATAATATTAATATTATAAATAGTCTGTGATAGCAGTGGTCCGTGAATGTGTTCTTTTCAACTCTGGCTCGCTCTAATGGTTGGCCATCAACCTCTGGGGGAAATGCGCTAGAGATGTCTAGCGCTCTAGTGGCAAATTCTATGAAGATGCCGATGTCTCGTACACAACTATTTCCAGTAACATCACATACATACCTCCCGGAAGGGGGTAGTTTGCCTCCAATAAAATCATCATTGAAAGATAGCCCCCCTAGTGCTGCACCACCACCATCATCACAACAACAACAATTGATCAATTCACAACAAACCCTTCCTGACCTGCAGGTAGTTGGGTCGTGTGCTATACAGTGCATGCAGCCCCACATGCTACGGCCAAAAGGGTCGCCAGCCTCATCCACGGGCCCGGTGTCTCAGCAACAACAACAACAACAACAACAACAACAAACACAACAACAACAACCTCAATCAGAAAAACATAAAACAATGGTAGCAACTCCTGATCAGGTGATGAAGTTATATATGAATAAATTAACACCATATGAACATCATGAAATATTCAATTTTTCGCAAATCTATTTTATTGGAGCAAATGCAAAAAAACGACCAGGTATTATTGGTAATCCAAATAATTGCGAATATGACAACGATCAAGGCTCTTATTTACACATTCCTCATGATCATGTCGCTTATAGATATGAAGTCCTTAAAGTTATTGGTAAAGGATCATTTGGTCAAGTTGTTAAAGCCTATGATCATAAAAATCATATACATGTTGCATTAAAAATGGTTAGAAATGAGAAACGTTTCCATCGACAAGCACAAGAAGAAGTACGAATATTAGAACATTTAAGGAAACAAGATAAAGATAATACAATGAATATAATACATATGTTAGATTCATTTACATTTCGAAATCATATGTGCATAACATTTGAATTATTATCAATTAATTTATATGAACTGATCAAAAAGAACAAATTTCAGGGTTTCAGTTTACAACTTGTACGTAAATTTAGTCATTCATTATTACAATGTCTTGATGCATTAAATAAAAACAAAATTATACATTGCGATATGAAACCAGAAAATGTGCTTCTCAAACAACAGGGCCGTAGCGGATTAAAGGTTCGTATCCGTAGATTATTGTTTTTTTGATTAACTAACCATGTTTTTAAAGAGACGAAAACTAATAAAAATCGATGTTTTAATTAATTAATCATAAATAGATTGCTAGTAGGTATAATGGTCACGAAACGACCACAAAAGATATTATGAATATTTAATAGAAAATTGCCTAAAAAAAGACGTGTTCAATTCGGAAAATATCTGTGTAATCCTTTTTGTTATTTTAAGTTAAAAAAATCGTGAATTATTCCAGGTACAAGATATCGAATACTTTAAATAGTATTTTGGAATTCCATGTTTTGATAATATTTTTTAAAGAGAAATAATGCATGATTGATAAAATTGTTTAATAAATTCATAAATAATCGCTTGAATAATTGATAAAGTAAACAGTATTTACTGGAGAAATGATTCATTCAACTTTCTATAGTTTAAGGTTGAGTGATTTTTTTGTATTTGCGAAAAAAATTATTTTATTTATTTATTTATTTATTTTTATTAATATATTATCGTTACCGTGTTTACTAAAAAATATTAACTATTGTTGAATATCCGGTAATTAGTTATCATTACCTATTATTCTTTAATTTAATTTAATTTAAGAAAGTTTTTTTTCAATTTTCTATATTGTCCTTTCCTCGAATATTTTTTTTGTATTTTTTATTTTTTTTTTTTGGGAAAATTCAAGGCTGGTTCCTTTAAACTAAAATGTGTTTGTTGTATTTTTAAACTAACCAACCTCGTAGATGTTGTCGTGGTTTACGTAATTAATTGTTCATCCAATTATATTTTGCAAAGTTTTCGATCTAATTTAAGATAGCAAATTGTTCTAAAAAAAAAAATGGGGGGAAAATGTAGAACAGATTTTCCAAATTTTCCCTTAAATAAATAAATAAATAAATAAATAAATAAAAGAAATAAATACTATTGAAAAGTTGTTATCGTAGATATTTGGGCGATTTAAAGCTTCAAAGTAAGCTACTTGGTAATTGATGCAAAAAAAAGTCAAGTTTCTTAGGTCCCACTTAGCTTTACTACTGTTGCAACAATTTATCCTTAGACGTTTTTATACCAGTTTTTTGGAGTCATTTATTTCAATCCTTATAAACTCATTAAGAAAGTAATAAAATTTTATATAAAGTCGTAAATCGGTGTTATTAAGCCTTGATTTTTAATGCATTTCTCTCTTATCAACGTTATCGGATATAATGCATATTTTGTTCAAATTCCATGCAGTAAAATAAAAAAACCGAAAAGTGGATTTTTTGTTTTTCTGCTTGTAAGGATTCATTAATTAATAATTTGTTCGTTGTTTTCTGTAATTTTTAGGTCATCGATTTTGGTTCATCATGTTACGAGCAAAATCGTGTCTATACATATATCCAGTCACGATTTTACCGTGCTCCTGAAGTGATTTTGGGTGCAAAATATGGAATGCCTATCGATATGTGGTCATTAGGTTGTATATTAGCTGAATTATTAACTGGTTTCCCATTATTACCTGGTGAAGATGAAGCTGATCAATTAGCTTGTATTATGGAATTATTAGGAATGCCACCACAAAAATTATTAGATCAATCAAAACGTGCAAAAAATTTCATCAGTTCAAAAGGTATACCACGTTATTGTACATGTTCAACAATGCCAGATGGTAAAGTGATACTAAGTGCTGGTTTAAGTCGTCGTGGTAAACCACGTGGACCACCCGGTTCAAAAGATTTAAAACGAGCATTAAAAGGATGTGATGATCCATTATTTCTTGATTTTATCCAAAGATGTTTACAATGGGATCCCGATTTACGTATGACACCAAGTGCTGCATTACGACATGCTTGGTTAAGACGTCGTTTACCTAGACCACCAAATGAAAAAAACGAACAACAATCGAGTGGTAGTAGATCAATACCAACAGCACCACGTGCTGTTAAAAGTAATACATTAATTAGTACTAGTAGTAGTAGTAATAAAGTTAGAGTACAGTTAAGTGAGGAAAGATCAGCTACCCTCCATTCAGGCAAATTGCCACCAGTTACGTAGCCAATGTTAAATTAGTTTAATTATTATTATTAATATTATTATTATCATATCGAGTATTTTGCACTATTGTGATCCCATTGTCATCATGAAACTGTGGAATGTATTATATATTCCATTGTGTCAATTCCTTCATCTCATAACATAACATATTCTTCTTCCACATCAAAACACTATTGCAGACTTTCTACTTATAATCAGTAACGGTAATTTTTGAATACGATATTTGATGCCTTTTTTCAAATTTTTTTTCAAATAAAAAAACAATAATTGACTAGATTTGGAAGCCTGGCATAGTGCCTATCATATTAAATTAATTTATTGTAAAATACACATGCTCATGCTCCAATTAGACTTGAATGATTGTGCAATATTAGAACAAAAAAAAAATTGATAAACACAAACAATTACTTATAATACGTGCTGCCAGTCGTATTCGCATGATTTTTTATTGATTTTTATTTTATGTATTACTTTTATATATATATATATATTTGTATATTTATTTTATCATCATAATTTTTTTTTCTATTAACAAGAACAATATTCGATAAACTGCCTGCCAAATATTTATTTTTTAATTTATTATATTTTTGCTCAATTTTTAAAACACAAAAAAAAAATTTGCATTTATATTGTAAGTCTAATTTGGAATTTGTAGCTAACTTATTGTTAGAATAAATAACATCACGATATAGTAACAAAAAAAATATGTGAGACAAATATTTCAGGGTATAATTAGTATGATTTTTTTTTCTCTTAATAATTTGATCCGTGTTTTTTTTTTGTTTGTTTGTTTGTTTCATTGGAGCACAACGAACGTATCAAATGCTCTTATCGATAGATTTATTTTTATTTCTCTAGTTTTTATTGTTCATTTAAAATGAATTGTGAATGTTTTAATTTTTGTCGGAAATTGACTGATAGTAGTTGTGCTACGGTTTTAATCTCTTTAAGTGATATGTAGAGTGTATCGTTTTTTAGGTGTAATTTTGTTTGTTTGTTTGTTTGTTTAATTATTTTTTTCTTCTTTGTACCAAACTTGTTGTAAAGTGCTTGCCTGATTGTTAATTATAATTTGGACGAAAATTAAAAATTTGTATTGTAAGAAAAAACTCCATTCAAATGGAAATGAATAGATTATTCAAAAAAATATATAAATGCTCGGTATTGTAGAAAGTGTAATTATAATCAATGTATAATACGATATTATGTGGAAATGTCGTATTATTTATTGATTATTTACGGCTAGTGCCTATAGCAATCAAAATATAATGTTCTTAGTAGCATACAACTTTACAACTTAAATTTGTAAATATTTCTAATTTTTAAGAATTTTCATTTTGCTTAGCATGTTTTCAATTTTATGAATAAACATGTCACGGGGCTGTAGTAGAAAGAAAAAAACAATGGAAATTTCTAATTTATTTTGATCAATTTAGATCAATTTTATCAGTTTTGTACAATTTTTTGGAATTTTTCCAAATTTACTTATATTTATATAATTTACATCTTATATATCATATTTTTCATTTAATTGTGAAATTTTATCATTTTATCAAGAAGTTAGTAATTTCCATAATAAGTAAAAACATTCGTATCGTTTTGTTTATAATCAAACGCTTTTCTGACAATTAACCCTCTACGAATTGAGCGATAATTTTAATGTGACTGGAAAAATAGAGTTTTTGCAGTACATAACGTTAAAGTTAATCGATCGAAAAGACGTATACGTGGTTTTCTTTAACGTTTCTACAGCGACAACTCTCAAATACCTCGCTATATTTATGAGGGTTAAAATTGTCTCGTTTTATATGTATTTTAAGAGTGTTACTGTAATAGTCGAAAATTCAAAAAAAACTTTCCAAACTGTATTGAGTGTGTCTTTCAGAATACAGTACGATCTATAAAATTTGTGGTCAAAGTGTGGCATGACAAACGTATGTCCTTTCGTGCGTCTTAGTTCAGTTGCTTATTGAAGTAACGCCATCTACACATATTCTCAAAGAAACGCTCCAGTTTAATGTTAAATGTCAATTTTGTTTAACAATAGCGATTCAAATTTTTAGGCACAACCTAACTTGATATGACAGATTAGCAACAATTAATAAAGTAAAGACACACGTCTCTTTTGACCATAAATTTTGCAGATCGCACTGTATGTAGTGGACAGTGTTGTCATGAGTCCTTTAAAATTTATGATAAGATTGTTCATCGCTTATTGTGGAAGAACCACACCTGAATGCAGCCTAAAAGGTGGTTCTCTTTGAAATTTTCGACACTTTTTGATTGCTATTTTGATTTTAAACAGAAATATCTCTATTTTACGCACAAACTAATTTCTTCCAAAATTCTCGAAAAGAAATATTGTATTGGAAGAAATCATTATCCCCTTTATAAAGAAAAAAAGATAATCTTTCATGACTCGTACTACAGAATAAGCGTGACATTAGTTTTTCTGTTAATTTTTTTTTTTTTTTCGTTCTGCTGATCTAGAATTGATGTGCAATTGTTTGAAATAATAAATATTGAAGAAAACAAAAAAATTATATCGAAAAAATTTACTTGTGGTGCAGTCATGTCAGGATTTGTATCATTTTACGAACCTAAAGATAAAAATTCCTGAATACAAAAAAATTTAGAATTAGTTTAGTGTATAAGTTGTTGTAGGGGCCCGTTGTGCTCATTTTGTATATAAATAATTAATTAATTGAGAAATAATAATATGAAAAGTAAAACAAATTTTTAAATGGCCCCTGACTGCGCTAAGGGCTTGATCTCTTTAATGTTACTTATTTTATGTAGAAGCTCGGCGAATTGCTCGTGCTCAGGCCTTAACTGAATTGTAACTTGTTCCAATGTTGATTAGTTTATTATTATTATTATGATTATTATTTAATTTTGATTGGTGCAAAAGAAAACTACATGGATGTTGTGTAAATTTGAGAGTGATATGGAAACACAAGGATCTCGGCTTCATTTTTTTTATATTGAGCGTTTTTTAGGGTGCGTCTACACGGAGAGATTTTCTCCTGTAATTGTCCCTTACTTTTGCTAAAAGAAGATAGTTTAATCTTTATATTCAGAGTGAGAGAAAGAGAAAAGTTACGAGAGAGAAATCTCTTCGTGTATACGCACCCTCATAATTCTGCAGTATTTTCATGAAATTTATCCAAACAAATAGTTTGTTCACAATCATATTTACTGCAAAACAGGCCGTTTGGATAGATTGAATGCAAATATCGTACGATTTTTTATTGTCAGGCCGTAACTAGTAACTTTAACGCCTACTTTTAGACGAAAACAAAAAGATAAAGTAATAGCACCATCGCCTTCACTTCTAAATTTTTTTTTAGCTGGTGTGTTTGTGCAAGTGGTGAGGGTGAAGATTCTACTCTAAACCGATCTCACAAACCAATTTTCAGTGCTTATTCTACTCATATGCTAGTTACGGCTTCGATTGCTAAGGAGTGAACACATCACATAGAAGCGTACGTACCGACACGGACAAAAAATAATGCATGTGTGTAATGGGTAATGTCTGTCCAGAGCCGATACGTGCTGATGTCCATAAGAGAATCTGAAACGGATCGGACACGCTACGCGCCGTGCCTGATACGCTCCTATGTGATGTATTTACTCCTTTATTTGAAGTCTAGATTATCCGTACTGACTGTCCCAAATTTCGTATGATAACAACATTCATGAAAACTAGTTTAGCACCGAAATTGTGTTCTTTTCTTCTTTTTTTTTTTTAAATAAAAATAATTACACATACACAAAACCGAATGATTAAAAAAAAACAAAAACAAACACAAAAAAAATCTTGCATTTGATTTTTATTTGCAAGTACACTTAACTCAAATTGCTAACTAACCATTCAATTTAGCAAAGATGTGATTGTATGTAATTAAGTCATGTTTATATATCTTACTAATAGGATTTAATAAATACAACTTTCTTTATTACTTGTTTATATTTTTTCCTTCTAATTTATTATTGTAGTTTTATATGCTAAGAGTATTTAAATTACGCGCCGAATTGTATAACTAGTTGCATAGATGTGTACATTACTGCGTATTACAGGTTGCATAAACATATGTTTTACTGGTTGCCTGTAAGTACGTATTGTTAGTGTATCATGAGTTGCATAGATTTAGGCATTACTGGATGTATAAATACGCGTATTACTGGTTGCAGCAACTCCAGGTCACAAACATTTCTTTATATACAGGGGGCGTACGAAAAGTTCCAGTTGACAATTTTGGATATTGTTGTCAAATCTTGTATATTGACAGCAAGTCATTATTCTTCTGATAGATCTTGGATTTTGAATAATCATGATTTGGAAAGCAAATAAAAACATTGATATAATTGCAAGGAATTCGTGATAGGATTAATGGTACATAAGAGGAGAGGAACATGTAAATATCCTCAATTATCTTGGTATTGGATACTTGGCGTGCGGTTTAGTGCCATTGAACCCGCTCTAAGGCACTACTTCCTCTTACTTGTTTCAACTCTTTATCTTCCAGAACTGACAAATTCTTGAAAAGATTCAAGTTTTTTGAAAAAAATTTAAGAAAAAAAAGAGGAAAATATTCAACGGTACTTTCAATTTTCTTGAATAGAGAATACCGATTTTTATTATATAATTATTTTCCGTATAGTTTCCAATTTGATTGTTATTATTATCTTCTTTTTGTATAAATGGGAAGTGAATTACCTTACAATAACGTATACATGAAAATAATAAGCGCTACAGGTGTAACATCTTTCAGATCGCGTACTAAGACGAAGAAGCTCAGAGCATCCAAAGTCGCCGGTACGTACGCATGTTAACAATAACCACCGTATGGACAAATTTTAATCGTGCTATTTAAAAACAAAACACCCAACCACCAAAGTGAAAAATGTTCGATTCTGTTGTTAGTTATTAGTGACTTAAATTCAAAAAAAAAAAATGGATAATTTTGGTACATCAAAATTTCGAACACAATTTGCTGCTGGTAATAATTATTGTCGCTCAATGCCCTCCAATAGAAATTTGCATCCATCCGGTGTAAGTTTTAATTATAATTTTTTTCTTCTTTATTGTAGAAAAATATAAATTTTTTAAAAACATATTCGCATGAATACAAATGATGTTGGTGAAGTCAAGTTCACCGGAAATACGTCCGTAACCGGAAACCGTACAGATTTTTGGCAAACCAAAAGAATATTTAATTGTACGTTTTTCATTATAGATTACGGTTAATTAACATCTAATGCTTGTTTAATAATATATATCGTTGACAAATTGTCAACTATATTCGTTGATATTATATAATATTCATAAATATGAAATAATTATTACAATTAGCTGTGCGGCCTCTCTGTTTAAGTTGCACGAATAATTAAAAAACAGAACAATGAACTGATTTTAATTTGATGTTAGATGCTATTGTTTTAGCCGTGGTACTTTATCTCGATCATGTTTGTAACAAAAAATCTGTAATTATATTTAATTCTTGTATGTCTTCTTACAATTAAACATGTCGTTAATTTAACATTAACAAATCGATTTAAACTAAAGCGGCATCATCATTATAGTTCAACATGTTATCATTACATTATCCTGAGGAAATTCTTTGCGTTATTTGACAAAAATAAATCAAACTGTATATTCATATTTCATTTAATAATAATACGTACAATGTTGATATTAACTTTTGACCCTGTTAGGAGGGCAAAGATGGTTGAAAACTATGTGCAACTATAGCAATTAAACCGGTCGGCCAGTTGGCAATCGTTGAAGAATCAACATACATACATAGATACAATATATATTATATATCTATAGATATATAAAATACAGAAGAATGTTATTGAAGAAAATCGCATGTAAGAAGATGATGACGATGAGGGTAAGAACCTTGCAAGGTCGTCAGATCATCTAGATGAATCTTCTCCTCTGTTGTCTTCAACAAATACCATTCAATATATGTATATACATATATATAGGTATAGGTATATACGAGTATATGTATGCACCTATGTTAAAGAAAAATATTGTTAGCTGGCTTAACTTGACGTCAATTACAATTTATCACGTCGTTGGGACTATACCGGCACTAAAAACAAAGACCACCCGTAATATAACTGACTGGCAATCAATAATTACACCCTACGTTCCAGAGATATTTCATTAGTAAGATTCGCCGAAATGATGCAATTAAAAACAATATAGTAGGTACTCGGGAGAAGGAAATTAAACAAAAGATAATTCTGGAAATCTTTCAGACCACACATAGGTACACATACAGGATGTCAGATCTAATAAAGATCTCTATTGATAGTAGCTTGTTGACACAACTCCACTGACAAAATATGGCCCCCGTGTGTCGGTTATAGAACGTTTTTTTATTTTTTTTTTTGGAGGCAAAGTTCTTGTCCGTTCCATCTCTATGAACTGACACCCTGTAGATGTACATATATGTTAATTATAGCTTATTATTAATCCCACTCTTTTTGATGAGAGTATAAAAATAGAATCACCATACCGGAACATGAAGGTAATATTCCTATAATAGTAAATAATAATAATAATAATAATAAAATTGGAAATATATGCAAAAATTTTGAGGACAATCATTTTCTGGAATTTGTTGATATTCTCATGCATAAAACAAGATTGATATCGTTTGAGGTCGTATAGGGCGTTGCCTTCAACTTACATAACGGGTTTAAATGTTTTTTCTAAATCGAATACAACAACTATTAACGAATTTAATGCAATTTTAACATAAAAATTATCAATTTAATCAACTTTTAAAACGAATTAAAACAACTAGAAAAATACGAATAGTTAAATTTTAAATGATTTAATAACCATCAACAAGTATTTCTGCCAAGTGTATAACTTGGAGATTTCAATGCAAGATCAAGATAGGAACCCTTTCGGTTGATATAATACATGTTTCCTCCTCGCTTTTTTTAATAAAATTAGGAAATTTGGAAATTTACTTTAACACTTTCTTGGGTAAATGAACTTTTTTCCGTTATAGTGAGTGAAATATGAAGTAATTTTGTGGTTCTACAAAAATAAACTTGTACCTTTATATAGTTTACAGTTAGTTAAAAAGTTTAATACAAAAATTTTATTCGAAATATTCCATGTTATTTTGGCATTATTCCAACAACAATGAGAAAATTCTCATATTTGCATATTTCTCTTTATCTCTGATTGTGAACGAAATTTATATCATTGTTACCTTTTCGTTTTTTTTTCTAGAATAATTATATGATGCCGAGTTATTCTCGACGATCAACACCATCAATTCATACATTATGTCAACAGAGATTATCAACAAAATCGGTGGATAAAAAGAAATTAACTAAAGGAAAATTGTGTTCAATTGCATTAGCAATCGCCTCATTTATTGTTTTGATAATAGTTTTATCTATAGGGGGATTAGCCCTCTATATGGGTGGATTATATAAAGATCATTCCGCTAGTCCAACTAATAGTAAGTAGTTGATTGTTTGAAATTGATGGAACTAATTAATATGATTTTAGATTTAATTTCATTTAATTGTTGTGCAAAAGTAATAAAAGGTGATCATTTCATAGGAAATTTACAGGAAAAAGCTAGAAAATATAAATTATTATTAGAAACACTGTATCAACGCAGTATTTTAGGTCCTGCATTATTATCGTGCAATGTAGAGAGGTTTGGTAACGATACACAAACGATTTGTTTTAATTTAAATATAAATAAGAAGAAATTGACAAGGTTGGTATTTCTTGATTTGGTAAAAAAAATTGTTGATAATTTGTGAAAAAATTTCAGAAATGCGCTTAATATCGAAAACGCGATCCGAGATATTCTAATAACGGACGCAATATCTCGTAAATCGATCTTGAAAACGGTACGATTCGATCCGAAAAGTATTCATGTGAAACCAGTCCATTTAGATTCTTATCAAAGAAATATGATTAAATCAAACGATATTGTTAAATCGAAAATAAAAAACAATGATGAAGTTATAAAAAATAACGAACGAAACCGTCCAAAAACTAACAACAGATCATCACCGTCTGTAGTTCATGGTTCATTTAAGATTAGTAAAACTGAAGCAGATATTATTGAGAAAAAAACTGAAATGTCTACACCGAAACTGCGAACAACGACCGCAATTCCGAAAGTAAACAGTACAAAGAGCGCTTTAATAGATAAAATTAAAACGTTATCAACAACAGTAACTAGTACTACTCCAATTACAACAACAACAACAACAACAGCGACAACAACAACAACAATCACTACGACAAGTTTAAAAACAACAACAACAACAACAATAAAACCGACAGAAACTAGTGCACCGTTAACGATAAAGCCCCAAATATTCGATGACAAGCCGTGGATACCCATAGTACCGGATCTAAAACAACCAGAACCTACAACGGTACCGACAATATTCGAGCGAAATGATGAACATGAACCAATTTATACAAGTTTTACAAATCCTGGTTTATCATTCCATACAATTGATGTTGAAACACTTGGTTCGACAAGTTTAAAAAGTCATCCGATACCAGTTAATAAAATACCGATAAGTACAGAACCGTCAAATTTCCAAAATTCAGATTTCATTGAAATCGAAACACTGAAACATATTCCTGATGATAATAATCAACAGAATTATTTATTGAAGAATTTATCGTCAATTTTCCATAATTTAGCATCAACACTAAAATTATCGACAGATCCCAATCCGAATCGTGGGAAAACTGAATCTGTTGTTGAAACAACAACTGAACTAAAAATCGATGTGGAAGAAACTTTAGGACAGGGACAAGTTGAAGTGGTTGAAGAAGATGAAAGTGTTTTAATGATGCAAACAACAAAAACACCATTAGTAACATTAATTCCTGTTAAATCAAATTCAGGAATTCGTAAACCGCTGCGACAACGTCCATCATCAAGTGATAATAATACTGATCAATCGTTTGTTGAAACACGCAGTTTTCCTGGATTAACACATTTGAATTTACCAACAGATCCATTAAAATTAATTGAAACTGAAGTTGTAACATCGATTAGTTCCGAAATTAATAAAATTAAATTAAATAAAAATGATATGTTGAATGATTTTCAAATTGTCGGTATGTTGAATTTTGTTACTGAATTAACACCGAATCGTAATCCAAAAATGGAAACAAATCAAACAAATCAACAGATCAAATTATTAACACCTGAAAAAATTGAAAAACTATCAGAAATCAGTAAAATATTTGATAATTCTTCGGTTATATCAACAAAAGCAATTGGTTCCAGTTATACAGTTAATCATGCTGGTTTCAAAATATTAACGAAAACTCTAAATAAAATCAATAAAATACCAAAAGATAATCGAACAGAAAATTTATATCCATCGTATAATCAAACAGGTTTCATTTCCTCTTTTTTTTAACCTTGATTATCATAAATTATTAAAACAAATATTTGTAGATTGCGTTAATTTTACCGTAAAA
Organism: Iselma pallidipennis; assembly: GCA_037464855.1. Lineage (NCBI taxonomy): Eukaryota > Metazoa > Arthropoda > Insecta > Coleoptera > Meloidae > Iselma > Iselma pallidipennis. The sequence goes on along the minus strand of JAZBHA010000082.1, from coordinate 86,375 downwards.
TGCGGCGATGGTCAGTGTCTACCGGATACCACAAAATGTAATCAATTAATCGAATGTAACGATGGTAGTGATGAGAAGAATTGCACATGTGCCGATTATCTAAAATCACAATATTTATTGAGAAAAATCTGCGATGGTATTGTCGATTGTTGGGATTATTCCGATGAAAATCAGTGTGGTAAAATGGAAAATTCGTGAAAATCTCTTCACATTACAATCGTTTAATACAGACAAATTTCAGAATGGTGTCAATCGAATCAATATGTTTGCGCAAATTCGAAATTATGTATAGATCCGAAGAAAATCTGTGATGGTACAAAAGATTGTCCTTTAGGTGATGATGAAAGGCAATGTGTTACAATTGCAACAAGTTCAAAGAAAATCGATGATTTCCCTTATTATCCTGATGGCTATCTATTGGTGAGAAAATATGGCAATTGGGGGAAATTTTGTGTGGAAAATTTCAATGATTATACCAAAAATTCGGAGATATCATGGGAAATTTCCGATCTAGGTAAAGCTGTCTGTAAATCGATGACTTATCAGTAAGTTTTAAATTTTGATTGATTATATTATTTTTAAATTCAATTTGTTTTCTAGAAATTTAGATTTTATCAAAAGTGAATTTGATTCGAGTCCAGATAATACGAAATATTTTGAATTAGTGTTTTCAAATCAAAGTCATACTTTATTGTTCAATGAGACGAAATGTACGAGTCGGAAAATTGCTCGATTAAAATGTGAAAATTTAGAATGTGGTATTCGACCACAAGCTGCAAAGAATCTGGCTAGGTACAAAATAAAATTTCGATTTTATTAAAAATTTTCAATGTAACCTTAGGAGAGCTTACAGGATTGTGGGTGGTGGTAATGCCGGTATCGGTTCTTGGCCTTGGCAAGCAGCGCTTTATAAAGAAGGCGAATTTCAATGTGGCGCTACACTGTTATCAAGTCAATGGCTAGTCTCGGCAGGACATTGTTTCTATCAGTAAACGATCATTAATTGAATTCAATTTTTGTTCCAATTAATTTTGAAATTATAAAAAGTTCACAGGATGACCACTGGGTAGCTCGTCTGGGAGCTTTACGTCGCGGTACAGCTTTACCATCACCATACGAACAACTACGACCTATTATTAAAATTATCGTCCATCCTGGTTACGTTGATTCCGGATTTATTAATGATATATCTTTATTGAAAATGGAATTTCCGGTCGTTTTCAGTGATTACGTAAGACCCATTTGTTTACCAGCAACTGATCAATCGGCTTTAGATGGTCAGTTGTGTACAGTTGTTGGATGGGGGCAGCTTTTCGAAGTTGGACGCATTTTTCGTAAGTTCTCAATTAGTAATAATCAGTTTTATTTTAATTTGTTATTTCTTGGGGAATTGGGGACAATTATTAGGTGAAATCAAATGTTCTTATTCGTTGTATACCCTGAAGAAGCCCCAAAATAAGGGGCGAAACGTCGGTTTTCAACAACGAATAAGAAGATTTCACCTAATAATTGTCCCCAATTCCCCAAGAAATAAAAAACTAAAATTAAGGCTCAATTTTGGGACGAAAAAATTTACTTAACTCAGTTTTATGTTAGAAAATTTTAATTACAGCTGACACCCTACAACAAGTTCAGGTTCCAGTAATTTCAACTAATGAATGTCGCCGGAAAACTGTCTTTCTTCCATTATATCAAATCACTGATGATATGTTCTGTGCTGGTTATGAACGCGGTGGTCGTGATGCTTGTTTAGGTGATTCTGGTGGACCGTTGATGTGTCCTGAAGCGAATGGCAAATGGATACTACAAGGAATTACCAGTAATGGTTACGGGTGTGCTAGAGCTAATCGGCCTGGTGTTTATACGAAAGTCTCCAATTATGTTAACTGGATTAACAGCTATATGATTGATGAAAATCAGCAAAATTTTACAAAATCAAATAAAAGTGTATGTATTGGACATAGGTGTCCTTTAGGTGAATGTCTACCAAAAAATAGATTATGTAACGGTTACATTGAATGTAGCGATGGGAGCGATGAAACAGACTGCTGAAATTAGAATTATTAGAATTACAAGTTTTTTTTTTTGAAAAAAAGTGTGATAAAAATGTAAATAATTTTAAAAATTTTAAATTTAATGTCATCGAATATTTATAAATAAATAAATTTTTGTTTTTAAATAAAACTAAAATATTTTATTTTCAATCAAAAGTTACTAACAACACAATAAAAAATTATATCACAGATACGGGAATAATTTTTTTTCTTCAACTACATCAATTAATAAAAACTATGATAGCGGAAATTTAAATACTGAACACTAGAACAAGTGTTTTAAATCATTTATCGACGTAAAATACGTTGTAGCATTGTTTAAGTAGGCTTAAAAGTTTAAGCCTACTTAAACAATGGTTGTAGTTTCTCCCAACGACTCATTCAATAAATATTTGTAAATAAATATGGTTTAAGATTGACCTAAATCGATATTAGTTTTATTTTGTTCATTATTATTATCAACTTCAGTATCTTCGAATGCTGGATTCGTCAATGCATCTTCATACATGGCCGGTATATCAGCAATATCATTGATTTTTGTTGGTGCTAAATCAACATCAACAAATCCACTAATTGGTGGTTGTGGTAATTTATCTTTCTTTGTAATATCACTACCAACTGATGGTCGTTTTTTCATATATAAATGATAAAATGCAAAATATATTAAGCCAATAATACCAATAAAAACGGCAAATTCTTGAAATGTTGACCTTATACCGATGGATTTGATTAAATAACCACCAATCAGACTTCCAACACCTTTACCTAAATCAAATTAACAACAAAATTATTAAAAAAACATATAGTTTATAGGGCGATTTTATTACCGAAGCCATAATATAATCCACCAAGCATCCCTTGTACTGTTGAATCGGTGGTAACTGTTGATAATTTTGCTGCATAAGTAACAGCAGCTGTAAAACTTAAACCCATCGTTATTGATTCCATTGCTTCAAATATTAAACAAAGCCATGGATTATAAATCAATGAATAACCAATTAATCTAATTGAATAAAATATAAAACCAATAAAAATAACATTGGCATGTCCGATTTTTTTAATAATCGGTCCAGAAGATACCAATAATGGTATACCAACTAGACCGCCAACAGTTATCGTAAGACCCATTAAAGATTTTGAACCACCTAAATCTTGTAATAACCAAAATAGAAAACTCTCAATATAACCCCAACCAGAGCCTGAAAAGAATTATTTGAACATTTTTTCTTTTTTTTAAATTACCTAAACTTAGATACTTACCCATAATTAGCAAAGCAACAAATAATGCAATCAATTCGATTTTTCTAAGTACAGCAAATACTTCAGCGACAACATTTTTAGCTGGTTTTTTAAATTGTAAATCGATAAACAGTATTAATAACGCGCTACCCATCTTCAGAGCAGCATACAGACAAAATATTGGTCTAAAATCAAAAGGCACAAGTTCAGTTTTCGTACAAGTGCCCAGAAACGGTTGCAAGTAAAGCGATCCGTGGCGTTATTTCTGAATTAGTTTAGAGATTTTGCCATATAGTGCTAAATGTTAAATCCCGATAATTGCCTAGGTGGGAAGAGATGGACGAATACTACTAAACACGTTTATGTGCAAAAGTTGCCTACTTTGTCTGTCAGCAGTTACCGTTTAGCGTTATGTGGCAAAATCTCCCCAATGCCGATAAAAACATGATAACGAAACTAACATATGTTAGGATAAGTAACGATACGTATCGCTTTCTAGCCATTTCTGAGTCATGATCTGTAAGGATGCAATGACACGGGGGAGATTTTTTATGTCCTAAGGTTTTCTCTCTCTTTTTCGCATTTTTTTTGGGTAAAGAGCAGGAAAGTTAGCAAAGAACTGTGTTGGACCAATGGGTTCCTAATCTAGAACTTTGACGCTGGCTTGGCCCCCATTATTTGATGCCCGCTGGCACAAAGTCGTCTCCCGTGTCATCGCACCCTATGGAACGGTAATTTACGTGAAATCTGTGTAGCCTTTGCCTCGACTAGCAAAATCAATTAAAAATCCCGAAATTGGTGAACTGATCATACCACCAATTGTTGCATAAATTCTCTGTAAACCATAATCAGCTTTATGTTCTCGTAAAATGGCAATAACAGCACCTTCAAACATTGCAAATGATGTACCACTTAAAATACCAGAAACTACACGAGCTGATAAATACGACCAAAATGTTAATTTCATATCTAATTCAATAACTTGTTTATCATTGGAGCAGATTTTTTGTCGAGGTGTTGTTAGAAGACATCGTGTAGCACATGTACCAAGATCCAGAAATTTTGTATTTTGTGTGGAATTTTCTAATTCATTAATTGGTATTGTTATTGAAAGACGTTGTCCAATTTTAATAAAACCTTCAAAACAACTACTTGTATGATTTTCACCTATATGCAAATTGTAAAATTCACGTTCTTCTAAAAGATCTTCATGATCTTGTGAGATCTTATTAACAACACCACCAAACTGATAACTGATAAGATTTTTAGTATCATTTAATAGATCTTTTGTACCAAAAATACAACTGTTTGTAGAGTCATTTTTAAATGAACAAGTAAAATTAAATAGACCACTAGTTGGAAAAAAATAAGCATTTTTACTTAATTTTCGTATTGCCGTTGTGTATCTTTCATCATTTTTTAATTTCCTTTTACTCATACTTCTTGATATTACCGTTTCATGAAGATCATCATTTGGTAATGTGTACGAATAGATTTTTTTTGTTTTCTTCTCAATATCATACAGTTCTAAATCGTATTTTTTCGTATTCAATATGATTTTGCTTTGATTTTCTGTTACAACAGCATGACAAGCAATACCGCATGCTTCCAATTGGAACTCGGTAATATTCTCATTCTGATCAATATATGCACAATTTTGTTCTTGTGCTAATGATAGTTTTAACGTTTGATCAATATTATTGCAGGATAATCCGAATTCAAGTCGATCTGGATAAATGATTGTTAAACGACCAACAGGTACCAATAGTAGAAGAAGTGCTGATGCACCACCGGCAGCTGAGAAGAAGGCTAACATTACCTAGAATTACATTTTTTTTTTTTGTGTGTGTAAATTGTATTTGAAATTCTTTCCTTTCACAAAAATTGTTAAATAAAAAGTGAGATACTGGATGGCCTTCCTGTCATCCTCATCAATGAAATTAAATGACGTCTATAGATTTGACAAATAGAAAGTTACGTGAGGATCTGAATAGCCTTGGTAATCGGTATTTTACTGTTGGAAATCGTTTGATTTATCGCTTTAAATAACAGAAATATTCGGAAAATGTGTACCATCCTTGTATTATGTTGCGGAATTTATTGTAAAAAAATTGCGAGAATTTTGAGTTTTTTTACGAAAAAAACAGGACGTTTTCGAGAATCTACTGGATAACAGTTTTGTGATTTTTTAATGTTTTGTAGTAGTTTTCTGTGGGGAAAACCGTAAACGTAAAGGCGATGGACGATATTAACGAATCTGTTATTCAGGTATTTGTAATGAATACACAAAAATCTGACATTGAAAAATTTAAATATTATTCCGATTATCCTTGCTGTACACCCATAATAATAATAATATTAACACAAAATTCCATTGAAACGGATTCATTGAAATTACTGTTTAAAAAAAATAAAAAAAAATAGAAAAATGATGACATCGCGAAATTCAATTATTTTTCAATCATAATAACAATAACAGTAATAATAATAATAATAATAATAATGTTGATATAACAATATATTTATTGGATATAGCCAATTATTACATAAGACCTTGAAGTTCAAACGTATAGTGGAAATACCGGTTGTAAAAACTTCTATATTAGAAGATTATTTGGTAAAAAAGAACTTACCCTAAAATTGCCAATCTTATCAGCCAACATTCCGGCTAACGGGGGCATCAGTATTGCTAATACAGGAATCACAGCCGACATAATAGCAGTTTCCTCGACATTTATCCCCAATTCTCTCATATGAATCGTTAAATACGGATACAGGACCAGAATTGCTATAATTTTTGTGTCCAAATATTTGAACTTAATCTACTGATTGCTAATTATCAGACCACTTACTTGACGAGTGCATGAAAAATAATAGTTTGAGGGGTAGGAGTTTTTTCTGTTTAAAATCCTTGGCTATTCGCCGGAAAAACAATTTGAAATAATTTCTCATATTTTGGTTTCTTGTCTTTTGCTACAAAAAAAAAACCTTATCAGTGGTATCAAATGGTAGATTTGATTTCGTTGAATCAAAACGATTGCCATTTGATAATTAAAGCGAATATTAAATATCGGCAAATTGAAACAATTTCGTGTCACTGATATTTAACTTTCTAAATTTTTGTGTAGAATTTTTCATCAAATTAAATAAAAATACATTTTTTTACGAATGTTTATTGTTCAATTTATTTAAATAAATAAGGATGATTAAAAGAGATAAATGCGTGTGGCACACACCTTTTAAATAATACACAAATTGGAAACACACACAAACACACACAGCGGATACAGGCAATTGTGGTGTGTCCGAACGAACAAATCAGCCAGTAACAGACTTACTGGCGGTACTAGTTTTTGAAACTAGCTTTGGCAAAAGTTAATTCCTCAATCAACACACACACTATACGATTTCATCACTGTTACTGTTGTATATGTTGTTTTTGTTGTTGTTGTTATGTATAATAGCGGTTACTTTTATTGGTTGGTTGGCTAGCTGGAACTGAGGAACGACATGGACTAAATTAAAAATCTACATACACCTAGTGATAAGTAATAATCAAAGAATAGAAAAAAACAGGTTTTTTTTTTGTTCGAATGTAATTTGTCATTTCCGATAACGCAAATTAAAATTGTAATTGTTTGATGTAATTGGCGATAATATATATAAATGGAAATTCTTTATATTCATATTGAATTAAAATGACGACACAGATGCGTTCTACTAGTCTGGATTCTGTACCTCTCCTTCTTTCAATAATGACCTCAATTGTTCGGATTCTTCTGATATTCATCTAATACACACACAATATTTAAACAATTGCGGGTAGAAAATCCATTATTATAGCTGAAAATATTTTATTCTGTTGATGGTACAAGACCATTAACAACAAGTTCGGCTGTTTTACATCACTTTTAACAAAAACACTCTTATACAATAGAATTAAAATTAAATTGGTAAGGGATACAAGATTAAAATTTTGGTTTTGTCCAGAAAAAAAAATAAAATGATAATTTGGCGAGGTGACATTCAACGTATTTTCAAAAAATTCTCAATTAAAATAGTAATGATCTTGACTAGAAATTGTTGATATAAAAGTGATACAATTTTTTTGTTTGCTCTCTAAAATTTTTCTACAATGACAAACGATGAAGATTTTAATTATAGAATTGAACTGAATTTACCGAGGTGCATTTGGAAATGTATATCAAATAAGCATTTTTTTGTGGATTGAATGAATAAGTGTACTAAAATCTTAAAATTTAATTTACAAAATAAATACATCTCATAGCACTACAAAAATTAAAATGCGAGACATCAAATAACAAATAAAATAATAATTACAAATTAAATTCAAAACCAGATAGAAGGAAGTTCAATAAAATATTATTTTTTTTTCACATTATGCACACAATTTCAATGCTCAATTTTTTTTTCTTAATATTATTAAAACCATAATTTGTTTTTATCAAATATGTTCATACATTTTCCCTTATTTATTATTATTATTATTATTATTATTATTATTATTATTCAAATGTTGTATTGAACATATTTAAATCTTCAAATGAACCACCTCCCTGATCCAACATTTGTAACATATCAGTTAATTCATGTGGCGGTTGAGGTTGTGGTGGTGGTGGTCCTGAACTACCAGAAGCTGGACCACCGGTTGTATCGGAATTTTGTCCAGATTGTGGCCATGAATTCCATTGTTGATATGGTGTTGCTGCTGTTGCTGTTGCTGTTGTACCAGGTCTTGAATTACCACCACTTAATTGTGTATAAGTTGGTCCTGGTGATCTAGGACTTTGTTGATTATATTGATAACTTTCTGGTGCTTGTCGTAATGACCATGCGGCAGCTGCTGGTGTTGGACTTGTTGTTGTACCTTTAGCTAAACGACCTAAAACACCACTGCTACTACTAGCACTAGCTTGTGATGGTGATCCATAAGCTATTGGTGATGCAGTTGGTTCATAAGTTGTGTACACATTTTGACCGCTACTAGGTCGAGCAGTCTGTTGCTGTGTATCTGGAATTTCGCAAAATTTATCATTATTATTCAACTGAATTAGAAATTAATATTAATACTAACTTTGTATATGTGCAGCAGATGGCAACATATGCGGATATATTCCTGGGTCTCTTCGTTGTAAACTATAATCTAATCCAGGTTGTTGATAAGTTACTTGTTCTTGTTCTGCACCTTCAGGACCAGTGTGCAGTGATTTAGCAGTACTGTTTGTACAAACAATATATTCTACATCATCAGTGTATGGATTAAGAAATGCAAACGCTGTTGTACGTAACCACACCCATTCTCGATTTTTCGCTCTAAAGCGATACATGACCGATAACGTTTGCCCTTTCAATTTTAACACTGCACAAAAATATATAAAAAATAAATATAAATCTACACATTATATTGTCATAAAAATTTACCCTGTTCAAAACTGTCTTTCATATGAGTTTGATCTTCTGGATGGAAGAATTCAAAACAACTTTTACCAAGCAATTCAGGTGGTGAATAACCAAGTAAACCAATAACACGTTGATCAACAAAACTAAATTTACCATCCATTGAATGTCGTGATATAAATTCAGCTGTACTACTTGAACCAGATAAATCACTTGTATTTGGTGTTGATGTAACTTGAAGACGTCCTATTGCTACAAGACAACAATGAGATGTATGGATATCATCTTCAGTTTGTCGTTCCAATTGTACACCTGTGAACATATCTGATAATTTCCCTAATTTAAAAATACCACCTTATACAATATTTTTTTAACAATTATCTTCTAATAGAAAAAAATAATGTATTTGTTTTATGTTTTTATTGTTTGTTTGTTTGTTTTTTTAATTCAGTACCTGTTGGTGGCCAATTTTTAATATAACCAGTACAATGTACAACAGCATAATTTTGACCATCCCGTCCAGGTCCAAGACTATTTCTTTGTTTCAAACGATTTAGATGACCAACAGCCATACTATCTGGTGAAAGATTACCAACTTTCATTCGACAAATAAAACCTCGTCTCGAACCCATACAAAGTCTCATTGAAGCTAAATAATCAAAAAAAAAAAAACGAAAAATCCTCTTTAAATACAACAAAACAAAATAGGAGAAAAAAACTACAATAACTCTTTCAACAACACTTACATTGATGGCCTTCTTTTTTAACTGTACCAGTTTTTAAATCTAATATCCGTCCAGTATTTTGAGGTTCTTGTGTTGATAATTGTTCACGGACTTTTTCAGTATCTTCAGGATGGATATTGTCATATATACATGAACCATACCAATCACTTTGTGAATAATTCAATACTGGTGCTACTGAATCCGATACATATATTACACGTCCTGTATCACAACTAACAACAAATAAAAAACCATCAGCAGCTTCCAAAATTAAATGTTTTAATTCCTGATCGGTTAAAAATGACGGTTTATATGTCCCATCAGTACTTGTATTACCTGTACCTTAAATGGTAAATTATTCATATACATTATATATATTTTTTTTGTAACTAATACAAATATATTTAAAATTTAAATTAATACGATAAGGAATCTGATAAATTTTCTTGTTTCTACCTTAAATAAAAACAACAACAACATAATAATAATAGAAGAGAAGAAAAAAATCAATGTTCAACACTATTAATATTTGCAATAATCTTTCAACAACTTGTTCAAAATATGCAAATTATAAATGAATTAAATAAAAAAAGATAGAAAAACAATTTACCATTGTTTATATTTTACATATTAGAAACATGAAGTCA
>JAZBHA010000082.1:50935-71564 GCA_037464855.1 Iselma pallidipennis | reverse complement strand
TTCTGAGAGTTAATAGTTACCTGGCAAAGCGTTCCTTATCCTGAATGCTATCGTCTTCCATTCTTGTATATTTATTTCCACTTGGGTCGTCTTCATCTGACCTGGAAAAAAAATTCAAAAAATTAATTTCACCCTTTAATCTAACAGAATGTTGGAGAAAGAAAAATTATAAACGTGCATGTAAATACGGTTTAGTATTTGAACAAGGGAGATCTCATCAAATGTAAATATTTGAAGGGTTGTTTATTAATACAATAGGGAAATAATAGATAAATATTTTGTGAGAGTTCTATATAGAATTGTATTTGTTCACTATTGGCGCCAATTCGTACTTTCTACTAAACTATGTAGGTTAGGTCTTTGTTGATGGACTTGGCAATAATTTTTATTTAACGTATCGTTTATAAAAATTGACCAAAGAAAAAACAATGTCTATAGGAGAAATTGGACAATCCGGAATGTCTATTTCATTTGCTATTTTGCTGAAATCTAAGGAGTATTAGAGGGTTTTGGGACTGTAATCAAAAATTTTTTTCTCAAGACAAGCTACTCAACTAGGCACTTTTTTCCAAATACTACCACTCTTAGAAGCGATGCAATTTACATATTATTGACTAGTCAATCGTCAGATTGCGTAGTTTTTCACATTGCCAATAATATCTATATATTTTAAAATTTGTGAATATCAAGAGATGGGGAACTTGGCAAAAACATAATAATGGTGGTAGAACGATAGGGTTGGAGAGTTTCAAAATGATGACGATATTTACAGGAATAGGGAGGGTGATTGTGGAACACTATCGTCCGATTTACGGTTTACTAATGAGACCTTTATCAGACCATCGCAGCACGTAATACAGATTTAGAACTGCAACACTGTAACTCTACAGTAAATAGGCAAATACCAGACGCCCTTTATTGTATATAGTATATGTATATGTATGTAAATATGTATAGGGATAATTTTTGGTAAATATTATTGTACTTTATATAAAATAATATCTCTATTATGTTACGACAAATCAATTATTTATATTGGAAAAAAAATTGTTACATATATTGTAAATAATTGAAAAACCGCACGATTTTGAAAATAACAGTGTTGTAACTGTTATAAAGTATATCACATACAATTTTACAGAAATTTCAACTATATTCCGTTAGAAATAACCGTATTATTTTATCCAAAAATATATAACAGTAAAAGTTTTCAAGAGGCAAAACAAAAAATTATGAAAACATTTTTTAAAAAAAATTTCTATATACCTATTATCTATATTATAAATAAAAAATATTGCTATTGTTCTACAAAGGACCATGTAAAAATGCTGATAAAGCATTCAGTTCGTGCTTCTTGACTAAAAGTTTAATAAACATTACATTTTATTAGGTTAATTAACCATGTGTATTAGCGTATTAGGAAACAGTGTGACGACTAAATTGCCTTTTGTAATAGAAGATGGTAATAAAAAGGCGGTCGATTTTATTCGATGAGCTTTTATACTAATTTTTTTTCATTTCAAGTTAAAATTTTGCAAATTCGGAAACAATGTATTTTGAAATTATTTATTAAATTACAAATACATAGTAATAATAAGTTTAAAACCAGTCATGGAATACAATGAAATAAAACATTTCTGTTAACAAAACCACCAAGAAGACTAAACAAATCCCAAGTGAATTCTTCTCCATTTCACATTTACTACATTCATACAAAACTTAATAATACAAATGGAAGAAACAATCATTTTTCTAACATAAAACACACAAAAGACCACCAATAATACTTTTAATAATAATTCAACAAAAAAAAACTACAAGAATTATTTGAAATTTTAGAATAGAGACTGTAGGATTGACAGGACAACTAATAATTTCATCCCTTATTTAAAATTTTGAACACTGCACACCTAGAGCAGACAGAAGACAGGACACATAAGTTTTCAGAACATGTAAGATTTTACTGCTTTAGGAAATGAGATAAAAACAACATGTAAATAAAGCAATAAAAGACTAAACACATTACGCATAAAATATGTTTTATCATCTTAGAAAATCTTTGTCAGGTAAAAAAATATAAAAACCCCAAAAAAAAAAGAGTATTGTGGCCGGCTAAAAAATTGTATCGGCTACAAATCGTTATTTACAATAAATGAATTATGTATGTATACATGTATGTATTATTTGGATTGATGCCAATATTGGACTATGAAATAATTTATTTGATTTTTTTTTTGAAATAATTTTGCTTATTGTAAATTATTAAGGAAAACAGATGTCAACATATAATTTTAACTTCCCCTCTTTTATTTTAAAATTCACTTTTACAGAAATAAAATAGAAATGTTTGCAGTTAGTCACGTCTATTCTCTTTTCTACTAATAGAAACCCGACGTTTTTTTTTCATCAATTTTCAGTATAATATTGTTTCTAATTTAGCGTTACTAATTATTATCATTTAATGAAAATTAATCAACATTGTTAATTGAAAGTATATGCTGTTTATTTGATAATTATATGTTGTTGTTAGTGGATTGTTCGTAAATGAAGAGAATTGACTTCTGATGAGTGGCCGGCCCCGTTATTTTATTATACGTTCAAATATTTTTTTATTTATATTTTGGATCAATCAAAAGAAAATTATATTTGATCAACATAATTTAATATTTGTTTTATACCTCAGTCACATTGCAGATCTAAATTACATTTTAACTAATATTGCCTCAAAGAGGTGATAACGGAACGGAACCTATTCTGTCCGTCCGTCCGTCTGTTCTGGACCTGTTACTTCTAACCAGTAGATTTCAAATACAATTTTTAAATTTTTCTAATTGTAACTTTATTCGTTTTTTTTTTTCGAAAAATATGATAAAAATGACCACCCCTTATTTCATAAACCATAAGACATAACAATATATTAGATGATTATATGAAGATTACAGGAAAACTATAGAGGTTTCGAAATTTCGCGGATAATTCTTGAAAATGGACTTCATAATTTGAGCCCCCGTGTGGCATGTATTGAGTAATATATCTGTATCTAGGTGTGCGAATCCGACTTGCACTTGACCGCCTTTTATTCCTCATTTTATTTATTATTAATTTTTATTGCAAACTGGTCATTTTTGACACCCTGCACAATTTAGACTACCAACTGTTACAAAATTCAATACAATGTTAAACTGTATTAAATTATAATACACTAAATTGTAATTATAGATACCATGTAACCAGGCTCTTATATAGAAGTAAATTTAGACAATTTCCAAGTAATCTAGCAAATTTATTATCAAATACTTGGCAAGTCTTACATAAATTATCATCAAAAAAACTACTTTAGATATTTTTTTCTTCAAAAATTCACAACTTTTTCATTATGTTTGAAATGAATTCACATTAAAGTTGCAATTAAGTGTTTTTTATTCGATATACATATCTATATTTCAAAATTTATTGCAATATATTTGTTGTTGTTATTGTTGTTGGCGCGCAGAGTTGCGTGAAATACTTTAGATGGGTTTTTCTATTGGCACGTGTTTTATGTTACCTTCGCCTTTTTGAATAATGTGCGACTGGTGGTGGTTCCTGTCCCATAGGTACAGGAGTTACTTGGGGATGATGTGTCGATGGATGCGGTTGTAGATAAGTTGGGGGCGGCGCATAATGTGGGGGGCCGCCCCCAGCATAAGCGTACATATCCACTGTGGTGGCACTTGAAAATTTCAATTATTTGTTTATTCTTTTTTTTTTTAATTATATTACACACGATATTGTCGAATGATTGTTTTTTTTTCTTGTATTTAATTTTATTTAAATAATATAATTTTTATATAAATTTCCTATAATTGAGTATTGTCGTACAGATGAACACATATTTCGGAACATACGATCACACTATGAGAGGGAATAAAGTTACAAAATAAGACCACGTTATCCAAACTCTATTCGTAAACTGGCGTAGCGATGGCGACGATACTACACCGCTAGGAGAACGAAGATGAGTTTTGGTGGGGTCTGCCGCGTGTATACTATCTGGACAAGGTAGAAAAACGTACAGGTACGCAAGGCTAAAAACAAAACTGAAACCAAAACTAGAGCCCCCCTTTAAAAACTACTTATAGTGAAACTAGATTGATTTCGTCCGGCCGACTAAAGCAATAAAACAAAAATTAACAATTATTAACAAAAATGGTTTATTACAGGTAAACCCAACATCTGTAGACAAGATCGAAGACAAGTAGGAGGTAGGCAGAAAATAAAATCCTAGTTTTTATTCCAATTTGAAGAGATAGAAAAGGAGAAAAGGAAGGAAGAAAAGAACTCCAAAATTACATTTTCTGGTTACCTGCTACTACTTTGTCTTCACTCGTGTGTCCAAATATTAGGTTTACTAGCAATAAACTACTGTGCCCTTATAATTGTTTTATTGCTTTAGTAGCACCAAGTCAAATAGTTTCACTTTAACAGGGGATTCACCCAGTACTGACATAGCTGAACTCTCACCTGTATCCGGACTTTGAAAAAAAATACTAAAATTTTTTAATTAAAGAAAAACTTTAAAAATACGTTTTGTGCAATTTTCAGGCACAATTCCATCTTTTATGATAAGAGACAGATTTAAAATAATTTACGTAACTATCGTCGTTACTTCCAACACAGAGGTTGCACTGATAAGAAAAATAAGTGGTTTATCATAATTGAATCTCATAAGAGGAGTCTAGTTCCCTGTAAATTTTATATTAAGGGGGTGATTTTAATGATTTTTATTGGGGGGAAAATTTAAATTTAGAAGACCAAAAAAAAACACCAAATATTTTGCAATACAGCTCCATCTATTAGACAGTTGATGGAAATAATAGTAGATTTCTATGTTTATCGATAAATTCTAAACAACGTCGAAACCTTTCGCAAATAATAAATTATTGGCATTAAATTGGTTAGTTTTGAATTTAGATTGTGGAAAAATGATGAAAACTCACCCTATGCTTCCAGCGCGACGCTTTTGGATACACTTCGTGGGATCAGCACCTTAAAAATTGACAAAATCAATTGCATTTTTAAAGGGAATTTTAAAAAAAGCAGTAAAAACATTGACAAAATATATTGAATCAAGTGAATTTAGAATCAAAATAATGTTAAAAAAGTGAATAAATTTGGACGAATATAATCAAAGGGTTGATTGTTGGTATCATCATATCTAACTAACCTGGCACGGAATGTGTAACAGCTGACATCTGTATTATAAACCATGCGTTTAATTAAATAATTTATTTATATAAAATCACAAAACACTAAAATATTATTAGATTTAAAATTAAATATATAAAGTATTGATAAAAAATTAAAAACCGTGTGTTTACAACACAACGGCAGCCATATTGAAAAACTGTCGTCAAGCAAGGTGGGAGTAGACAGTGATAAGGGTGGGGGTGGCTGCCATTTTGTAGTGTTAAGGGTTGTTCACTGTCGACTAACTAAATGTAGCTACGAATACCGAAATTTGTTTTAGGGCATATTTTGCCCCCTTTTTTCTATGTGATTTCAGTATTGCCTATCTTCCTGTGGCTGTATTTAAAAAAAGAAAAAATAAAAAACCAAAATAACTGTTTTAATAATATATATATATATATATATATGGATATATTTTTAATTATTAAATTTAGGGTTGAGACTTAAATTAAAAAGATTTTGATGTATTTAGCATTTACTTATTTTTACAATATGCAATCATACATAAGATGAAATATACCTACAGCCAGAAAAATATCACCACATATTTTAAACTACATTTTGAGTTCTATAGCAAGACTGCTTTCTTCTAATAACGCAAGTTTTTTTTTTTTATTTATTATTCAATTTACAGTCCATACTTGTTCGTTTAACAGAGTTCAATGTAACATCTAAAATGGGATGTATAAAACATTTTTCTTTTTCTTTTTCTTTTTTTTTCTAAATATACATAGAAAATTAAAACTTGTATAAAAACACCATTTTCGGTACTTCCTTTGTACATTTATTTATTTCATATCAGACATGTATAAAGCATTCGCACAGTAATACCAAACATGAAATAAAAGAACTGAGTGTGCAAGAATTAAAAAAAAAACGAAAAAAACCTAGAGGGATGACCACCAGACCGACCAGGCAACAACTCGAGAGCTACAGCACTACCGTACTCTGTTATTCATCAATAAAATAATAATAAAATAAAAATAAATCAATAAATACATAATAAGTAACATGGATGTTTGACATTTCCAGAAAGACGTATGTTTTTTTTTAAATCTTAATTTACAAAATGGTACAATTATGGGTTACACTAATGTGAATTCATTAGCTATCAGAGATCCGGATCTCAAAAATTATTTCTAGGTGATATAAAAATCACCATTTGTCCCATCATCACCATCATCATTATCATTATCATCAGCATCAGCATCATCATCATCACACACATACACACAAACACACTGTTCATTTTTTTAACAACTTGTTCAAAAATTAATCACGCTATACATAATAGGTCTCTGTACACCAGTCCAAGGCCGCAAATGTATCTACAACGGGATTAGCTGCGAGATATTTGAAATAGTACTTTGGAGAGCAATAGTGCCACTTGTTGATCTAATATTTGACTCATTACTAGTGCTAATAACCGTGATTCTTGTTGCACTAATAATGGTTTGTTGTCTGGATGTCTTGCTAAAAACACTAATGTAGCTGCTGCCCTTCGTAACATATCCAAACTTGTTCCCATTGAGTCCGGATTATCCCGTAAAGCACCTATACCATGTTGATTGGCCACTCCTAATGCACTTTGTTCAGCTTGTTCGATAAATGCAACCAACAATGATACACAAGGCGTTTGAGATGCTACTGTCCTTGCCATACTGCTATCAGCTGCAGCTAAATAATGTAATAAATTTATAGAAAACTCCCGTAACACCTGATCTTCTGAACGACACAGATGTTTTGTTAATACAGCACATAACCTTTCCAATCTAGAGAATGGTGGTGTAGCTATCACTAAATCAACATTATTGTTTGTAACACATAATTTACACAATGCTTCCAATGCTAATCGTTGTGGGGATAATAACGATGATGGCCCCACTGATGCAAACGGATCTTGACCACTAGCTGATGGACAAATTGCCCAATGTAATAAACCGTCCAATATAGGCCTCACAATTTCTTCTGGATAAATATTGAAATCAATTTGTCCAGATATATTCGCTATAGAAACCAAGATATTCTCTCGTATTTGAATTAGAAAATCCCACCACCATTCACTTTCACCCTGCAAACTACTACACGAATCCGCAAAGTCGGCATCCTCCTGGTTAAACAGAAACAATAAATACAATTAAAAATTAATAAAAAAATAAAATAAAATATTATTAAATAATTAAATTCATACCTCTCTATCATAATTGCGTGTCTTCTGGGTACGAGGTGGATGTTCATGATGTAATAACAATAATTTTCCTACTATTGCCAAAAACGTAAAATTTCGCGAAAATTCACTTTCATTACCGGGAACGAATGTAAGACTCCTAATTATGTTAGATACACAAACACATCGTTTGCCAATATTATCCTGGCTCTCTGTAAGTAGTACTAGACTAGCTTCATCTCTAGTATACGCTTCATCTTCATAATCAGATGATCGTCGACGTTTTACTGGCCCCACTGTTAATGTTCGGACCTTTACTACTTGTGGTTTTTGTTGTTCTTGTTGTAATTCACTGTTTTCTATTTGTTCTAGATTCTGTTGTTGTGGTTGTTGCTGTTGTTTGTCTTTTTCTTCTTTCCCACATTCCCCATTCACCTCACTCGCGTTCAGATCTACAGTCGATTGATCTTTACAATTCACTACATCAGTCTTTGCTTTATCCTCTAACGTAAACATACCGTTCGATTCTGTATTATTATCTTTTTTAATTCGAGATATCACATCACTAATTGTCTTTGTCCTACGTTTTTTGTCACTAGTTTTAGGAGGTGGTGCTTCATCTGGTGGTGGTGAACTTTGCCTTTCTAATTCATCTTCTGTTTGGTTAATTTTCTTTTTATTTTCAATTTTTCTATGAAATGGTATTCTACCAAATTCAGCTTGAAATGTTGGTAAAATATATTCAGCATTTGATTGCCAAGGATCAGTAGAAATTGCAGCTAAAATACTAGCACCGGTTGCATCACCACGGACATCCCAATCTTTCTGATGATCCTGAATAAAAATATCTTCATTACGATCTATCAGTTTCACGGGATATCCTTTACGGGTTACAAATGTATAATTATTTGTATTATGAAGTAACACTGATTTCGTATTAGGATCAACTGGTGTAACAACACCGCCTAAGTCAACTTCTGAATTATCAGGTTTATCTTCACGTGGATAAGGTCCATCAAAAATATCGGATAAACTTTTTTGGAAATGTTCTAACAAAATATCTAACAAACCAGGCCATTGTTGTAGTCCAAAATAACCAACAGATGTGTCATCAAATAAAAGAACATTTAAAATATCTAATGCATATGTACTTTCTGTCAACAATCCCGATCGCAAACTCATCATTACACGCCAAGGATCAATTTGTCCGAGATCGGCACGACATAAACGTTTTCTTCGATATAAAACAGGCAATGTTGCTTCCACACTATCTGGTGGGAATGTAATTTCTCTTTTAGGTAACTGAGTTTGTGAATATGTACCACCATGTACAGGTTGGGTTGGACTGCCTTTTGCACCTTGCGGTGGCATCATTGCAAAAGGCTTACCAGGCCGGGGACCACCAAGAGGTTGTCTCAAATTTGAATTTTGACCAACACCTGATGGTGACATTGAAGACCATTGTTGAGTTTGCTGTGGTGGTTGAAAACTAGGTGTTGCATTTGGGTATCGATCCCATTGACCACTTGGTCTACCGCCCTGATTCCATTGTTGATTCGTTACTTGAGGACCACCTGAATTACCATACTGGGGCGGTCTATACTGATTATTATTTGACCAGGCTGTTAACAAATTAAAGAAATACAAGTATTATTTGAAAAATGATGAATTTAAAATAATAGTAAAATGATACTTACCATACATCTGTGGTCTTTGTTGACCATATTGAGGATACGATTGTTGATCCTTGGTAAAGTCTGGATGACGCCTGGGCGGCTGGGGTCCGGGAGGAGGCATGTTTTTGTTTGCAGTAGGTCCTCCTGGATAATTACTACCAGTAGATGGACCCTATTAAAATAATAATAATAATAAATAAATGTTTTTATTATAGTTAATTTAAAATTAAACAATTATTTACTTGATCTGGTCGGTAATAATCTTGTTGTGTATTATAAGGCCCAGACGGTGATTGGGACGTAGGTGGTCCTGTATTGCCCGATGCTGTATAGGTAGGCCGCGGTGTATATGTTGACGTTGGAGCAGCTCCCATATTATAACGATTATAATGATCTTGTCCACTTACTGGTGGACCTTGTGTATTATTAATATTTGGTGGCGGTGGTGGTGGCGGTGCTCCAGAATCGCCTGAATACGGAGGATACACTGGTCTAACTGCAGGTGGATAACCTGAACTAGCTGAGTACGTAGAATACTGATCTGGAGGAGCACCAGGACCAGGACCAGGACCAGGATATTGATTATATCCCGCCTGTCCACTATAACCTTGTTGTCCTTGTGGTCTAGGTGGAGTTCCTGAAGGATAAGGAGGATGTGGTCCACCTGGAAATGGGCCACCCCGTGGTGGTGGAGGACTGGGAGACACATCGTCAAACGGGTTTGAAACGCTTACGTTGTCGGCAGCCCCGCCTGCAGGGCTAGGACCTCCAGGGGCGGCATTGTTTAAATGATTTGCCCCTCCTGAGCCTACGACAATATAAATAAATAAAAATGAGCAACTCAAAATAAATAGCTGTATGTATTTTTTATCGGACGAAAGTTACTTATCAGCAAAAAGACAAAAAATTATATTCATAAAGAATATTTTATACAAAAAACTGTATATATGTACTGCAAAAAACAGAAATAAATAAAAGTACCTTTGGTAAAAAATGAAGAATTATCTCTATTAAAAAAGAGTTGAGGCATCGTGCTTTCAAAACTTAAAATTCACCGAATAAAATTCATTAGATTGTACAAATCAAGAAAATAAAATTTTATCGTTTCTATAGTCGAAAAATCATGCACCGATAAAACGAACAAGTTTTTAAAAACAAATAGTAAAAATCTTACCTCCATGTGGAGAAGGCGCATTTTGTTGTGAAGAAGGTCTTTGTGGAGCATTATATTCTGGATTTCCTGATGGTGGATAATTATAATTATAACCATCCATTGATGTACCACCAGAACCTGGTGGTGGAAAGGAATCTTGTGAATTGGAAGAACCAGGCGATGGTACCGACGCTGCTTTTGCACCTTTTTTCTTTGAACTAGCTTCAACTTGATTTATAATT
Source organism: Iselma pallidipennis (assembly GCA_037464855.1). Lineage (NCBI taxonomy): Eukaryota > Metazoa > Arthropoda > Insecta > Coleoptera > Meloidae > Iselma > Iselma pallidipennis. The sequence goes on along the minus strand of JAZBHA010000082.1, from coordinate 61,097 downwards.
GGTTGTGGATCAATACCACCACGATCAAAATGACATTCAAAAGCCAATAAATTTTTCGTGTAATGTTTCCTTAGTGTGTAGGCTGCACTAGATGATGCACCAATCCCTAACATTCCAGCAATGTCTTTCCATGTCTTATTTTTAGTAACCTAAAACAATATTATTTAGACGATTATTTAATTGTTTTTATATTAAAACATAATCATTAAACAATATTACCTCCATAAATCCTCCTCTTTCTTTTACATATACATACAAACGGAACAAATCTAAAGGATTTTTGGAAATTGTAGGACATGTAGTAATTGGAGTCCTTCTTTCTTCCATAAAAGCTAATAATTTATCTAACCATATTCTTCTATCTGGACTATCATCCATTTCATAAAGTTTACCAAGACTATCAGTTTTCTGTAAATATATAATTTGAATTTAAGAAAATGTACTTTTATAATTTTAGAATAAATATAACAAGCACTACATGGAACATGCTAAACATGCTATTTCACAAGCATTAGCACGACATTAAATAATATTTTATATAAACCTTTGAGCGATACGTGTCCGGAGGAGGCACATGACTGTTAAACACCTGGAAACACCCGCCAGTTAGCTCAGTGAACACTAATTAGACACAACGAACTTAAGCTTTGTTAGAAGATCATTTTGATCTTTCACACGATTAATGTTCAATATTTATTTAGTCATTGCTATGTTCAAAAATAATTCCTCTATATTTGATATAAATATAGAAACACTTATTAATTAGACTATTTTTTAGTTTTAGGTTTTTTTTGTTGTGTCAATAATAAATGTATTTTAAAAAAAGTAATTGCATCGGAAAACAACTAGTGGTAACAAGTGATAGAAAAATGTTGACAAAACATACATGATTTGTGTGTGAAAACACTCACATCCAATATAAAAATATTATTCAAATACTTACAGGGCTAGCAGGAGTCCGAGGCCAACTGGGACTGCTCAATTCGCCATAATCTTCATGCATGGAATTCATGCTTGCAGCACCTGGTGAAGGAACAGTACTTTGAGGTGTCGTAGGATGACTATAATGACCCATTTCCTTACGATTAGCTTTTGGCGTAGTACATTGAGGATCTTCTCCAGATGCTATACGATTTTTTTTTAATTGAATGTTAATATTCAACGCTATATGTATTTTTTTTTTAATTATATTTTACCTGCTGAAGCATTTGACAGTGTTGACTGTTGGGATCCTTCATCAATAGGTGCACCATCTGGACCAGTCGTTACAACTGAGGTAACAGAACCTCCAGTTGTAGCAGTAACTTGAGTGCTCATACTGCTTTGAGCTGTGGTTGTAATACCATTGTCCATCATATCTGAACCCATTTGTGTATGAGAATTTGGAGTAGAACTAGGTGGTGGCATTGGTCCATCATGTGAATGACTATTAGGCATTAAAGGACTACTAGTTGTTGGCATATTCGGTGGTCCCATTGATGGTGGTGGACCCATTCCAGTATGATGATGTCCGGCTGATGGCGGACCCATATGATAATTTTGTGGTGGACTAGGACTAGGTGGCGCCGATCCTGGTACATTACCAAATCCCATTTTATGTTGTAAATGCTGTTTGAGGTAGTGCGGAGGTCGTGGTGGTCCAGGTGGTCCAGGTGATGGTGAACCAGGTGTTTGTGGTGGTCCATTACCTTTAGCTAGTGATGTTACCGGTCCTTGCCATGTTTGTTGATAAGGTGCAAATTGTGAATTAGGCATATGATTTGTTGATCGATTTGGAAATTGTTGTGGTGACATATTATTTGATGGTGCTTGAGATACTGGTGGACCATATCCTTGTCCAGGATATTGCATATTGGCTTGTGGCCTAGGTGGATAACCACCTTGTGTATATTGTTGATTTGGTTGATATAATGGCATTTGTTGACCTGTTGGACCAGACACCATACCAGGATGACCTTTAAAACCATGAACATGGGCTGGATGTGGTGAAGTATGTTGTGTGGGATAGCTGCCCTGAGTAGCCATAGGGGAATGGCTCATTCGAGTTGGTCCACTGCCATCTGATTGACCACTGGAAGGCCGCGGGGGCATCGGAATGTTTTGCTGGCCTAATATATTAATTAAACGGGTAATCGTAGTATTAAAAATAAAAACAACACAATAACAATGATATAATATACATATTATATAATTATTATTATATCAATACGATAAAAACAGCTGACGGACTGATACGGGGAAAAAAATCTGAATCATTATAGATATCGCTTTATCATAACGAAATTGAACGTGAAGAAACAATAAATAAATAAAAACAAATCGTTCATTGAAAAATTTACATTCAAAAACTTTCAAAAACAACAAATCGAATAAAAACACGAATCAAACAAACTGTTGTAAGTAATACGGTGTGCTTTATTGTACATCCGAAATAACGGCTTCGGCAGTAAAATGTAGGTCAATGCTGAAGAGACCCGCATCCACATTTTATCGAAGTTGTTCTCGGCAGTCGTCAATGGGAAAAGAGAGAGAAAGAACACGTGGTTTAAGTAACATGCGAATCACGTGGATATTTTTATAGTATAAACTTACATACAATTTACAACAGTTAAAGTGTGTAATTGATATATGTATATGTATAGTATGTAAAGAAAAAAACAAGAATTATACAAACCGACAGCTGGAGACATAGATCGTGAACCCGTTGATCCCGTTGGTGAGGGTGTAGGTCTCATTCCTTGAGAATTTGGGGTACCAGGAGCTGGTCCTCCAGAACTATCATTACTATTGCCACCACTAAGATCCTGAAAATATACATAAATAAAAAATGTTGATAAATTTATTGTGATAAAATTCCATTCTATTGTTATAAAAATGATTGAAATTATATATTTAAATGATTTTAAGAAATATAATACAGAAACATGAATAATCTATTGATAAAATTATTAGCGATAACATAACAATTACAAATTCTTTTCATCGAATTACATACATTCTAACATTTCTCTTCTCTTTTTTTATATTAACTTATTTTTGAAAATACTGAAATAAAGCCCTATCCAGACGCTCAGTGAATTTACTGTAACCACCTTAGTTCAGTGATCCCGCTACAATTCTCACTGGGCAAGTGGAGCGTCCACAGGATTCCAGGATACTTGTATGAATTTTTGTTTCGTTGTACCTTTCTGCACGTTTTTATTTTGAACAGAACTAGAAAAGTACTGAGTTACACAAATTTGCCATTGAAGTTTAAAAAAAATACAAAATTAGACTTCGTCTTAATCAGAAAAAATACTCAATAAAAAATTATTACCCCTGATAGATTTAGAACAATTCCAATATCCTTTTACTTAGCAAAAAGAATAACTTTTAAAACAGAAATGGCAAAAATTTCGTAACATTACAATTTCTATTAAATATATAATCAGGATCGCATTAAGGTTTTCGTAGGCCCTAGAGTGCCTAGTGGAAGTTTTCGTAAGCCCTTAAATTATCATAGGCGCTAGGCAATGTAATCAATAATAAGATGGAACTAAGCGAAATATGTTCTTCAATTGCATTAACTATGTTTTGCCAAAAATTGGTTATGTTTTGATTCAATCTAAAACAATTAAGAAAACCTCCCTTACGAAAAAAAGTTCGTTAGAACTATTTATTACTATTGTGTATTAAGAAAAAAAACCTAGGGGGGGCAATTGAAGTTCTTACAAACACTTTTCTGTTAATTTCCAAAAAAATTAAATGCTTACAAAATTGTAAAATTGCTGATACAATTCTGGATATCTTCTAACATTAGCTGCATCAATACGAAAATAACCGTTTACCCACATTTTGATCAATTAACCCTTTTACAGATTTTTAATAACTGGACAACAACACTACTAATTGTAAGATTCACACCTTCAACCTATAATTGATGTGATTTAAATTGAAGCAATACGCGAAGACTTATCCACTCAGTATTACATGCGCATGAATAACCATAATATACTGGATGACATTAAAAAAAAAACCTTTTTCAATTACCAGTAAACATCGAAAGCAAAATACATCAATTGATTTGAATATTTCGGCCGAAAAACAAGGAAATTGCACTTATATTCTTGTTTAGTCTTTGAATGAGATTTTAAGGCATTTTTTTTTTAAGGATTATAGTTTTTTTCAAGGCAGCAGTCCTCAAGCATTCTCCTCCACATAGGAAAATTCATAATAAAAGTGGCGGGTCAAATAAAATTATATGAACATGCATTTATATTATAATTAAAAATATCCTAATATACGATATGTAACCAATACATAAGATTTTTAAAGAATAAAAATGTCAACAGGCAGGATAAAAATACACCAGATTCGACCCGCAGGCCATAAGATTGGGGACTGCTGTTTTATGGTATCACATTATGAATGAAAAAATCTGTGTTATGAATAAATTAATTTTAGGACCCACTTAAATGCAATCAATATTGCACAAATCTCTGGTGTTCCTATTAATGCCAACAAAAATACTCGTCAAAAATAGGGGAAAAAACAACGAAGCATGGGATTATTTTACCGGGTTCTGCAATTTTGCGTGTTGCATTTAAGTGGGTCTTATTGTAATCTGTAAAATGTTACTGAAAACTTGAAAACACTAAGATTATACAGCAGGGGTGGAAATAGGAACCGATACTCTATTTTGCAGGTAGAAAATTTGAACTATTGACTCAATTATGAATATACTATGGTGAATCAGTCAATATGGAATGGGTAATCTCTGTATTGTACAGCGAGCCGGATCAAAAACCTTTGCCCACCCCTGTTATACCTACAGGATATCCCAACTAAGACCCACCCTCCGGATATTTCCCTTATTTTTTCAGGGAAAGGTAAAAAAAATTGAGTAATTACATAATAATACATCAACAACATTAAAGCGGACAGAGTGGTTGGATAGCTAATCTGGAAACGTAAAAATTTAGCAACAATTTCGGCATTTTTGCCCATTATAGACCAACAAACAATGCCCAATTTAGCTACTGTAAGGCTAATTACATATAAATATGATTATGTTTTAATTATTGGCTTCATACTTTATGAAAAATGATTTGATTTGGAGAATTATATTACATGTATAGGTGACACTGGAAATATGAGAAGATCCAAAAATTGTAATCAGTTGCAAATTTGTCGATACCATCCCTCACGTAATAAATACTTCCGCTTTTTTGCGATTATGAATTTATATCAACACCAATTTTTGGACAACACATAATTTTCATTCTTTAATCATCCACTTTGTTCGAATATTAATATACAGTGGAACACGGTTAACACGAAACTGTGGGGACCCTGAAAATTTTTCGTATTAAAAGAATATCTGAGAATCATTCGGTACAATTCAAACGGAACTATTCATCTTCATCTTCATCTCTCTCCTTGTGGATATCCATAAGGAAATGGCAAATCAAGTGTCCTCACTCTTTAAGGATTTGCTTGCTCTGCCAAGCAAGCTTAAGCGGGACATTTAAATCAAATATAAACCCAATTACCCGAATATATCTATTCCTTTCTCTGTTCACCAATGTATGAACTTATCTACTATTGGCCGAGTTTGTCATCTGTAAGGGGGTGGGCAGAAGATGAAGATGAAGATGTGGATTTTCGTTTGAATTGCACCGATTATATATATATATATATATATAATGAATGATATTTGTGCAAAATACTCAGAAGTTTCAATTTTTGGGAAGGCTAGCAAAAATGTATTCTTTCTTATTTGCCATTTTCATAAACTTTGACGTATATACCTATGTATAAGTGAGCATACAGAAGTAACAACCACCGAACGTTTAACGACACAAAGCACAGAAAACGACATAAAATAAACGCCGGTTAAGGCATAATTGATTCTGTTAATTTTAAAATGCCCAACCTATCGCGAAATTGAAGCTTGTATTATATACTGAAGGTAAGACGTTTTTCGACATTTAAAACGTTAAAATAACATTGTTTAATTTACGTATTTCGTGTTATCCGTTCATATTTGTTCTGTGATCTCAGCATTTTTTTCGTGCTAAACGATATTTCGCGTTAACTGTTTCGTGTTAAAGAAACCGATTTACATTAGGAAGGATATATTGCAGGCCAGGTCCGTAAGATCACTTCGTGTTAAGGGTGTTCCTGTTAACCGTGTTCCACTGTATATCTTTAAACTATCTTACACAATTGGTTTAAAGAATATGTAGTATTGTTGAATGAAGAACAAATAAATAATAAATTGAAATATGTTCATGTAACAGCAATCGATCTAAACAAATTTTTTAATAAACATTTCAAATTTTATTAAAATTAGTTCAATTGAAAAATATTTAAAATTTATCAATCTCATTATGTAACCTACTGAATAATTGGTGTATAGATATGTATTATTTACTACCATTTTTTTTGTGTATTTGTGTGTATGTATATACATACATAAAGGTATACATAACAGGAAGACAAGAAACATGCAATATTATTTAAAATAACTTTTGTAATGTATGGGAGGGGGGAGGGGATCCCTACTCTCTATTGTCCGTAACAAAACCATAACCATTTACGAGGCACACGACAGGTGGTGGTGATGTTACTTATTTTATGCACAACCGACGACCCAGATTTAGATTAGGGTAGGTCTAGAAATGTTCATCCCATATTATTCTGAATAACGTCGGCCAAATTCAGTAGAGAAAAGAGGACCACCCGTCCCTCTACTACTACAACTACAACACTACTACACACACAGATACATACATAAAGATATACATACATAACCCAAGTATAAATCATTCTACTCTTTGAGAGGTCAGCGATCTCCCTCTTTTATTATAACTCTTTAAGTACATAGGTTTAAAGAACTACCCTTAAAAAAATCTAAAAAGTAATTATTATCAATTAAAGTATACGTATATGGGGGGTGTTTGTTTGTTTAGATACTAATTGAAATAATTCAATAAATGGCAAATATAGTCGGTCGATGAATGAAACTTTCGTCAATAATAATAATAATAATAATCAGTTAAGATTTTCCATAACAAATATAAGTCTTTAATGACGTAACTAATCACGTCCTTGTTACAACATACATACACACACACACGCATTCAAACCAATTACCCAAGTTTACATAGTAGAATATTCACAATATCCGATTATAGTTGTGATATTGTTATCTAAGTGTATGATAACAAGACAGATTTGAATGGCTCGTCTAAAGTACCCTTTCTATTTAAAGAGTCCCTACTTCTACTGTTAGGGAGCATTTTGACTGAATAAATTATAAATGATTTTACAACAAACATCTCATAATTAACAAATAATTTAAGTTATTTTTCCTAATAATAATAATAATAATAATAAATAACGCATTGTTTTTATCATAATAGTGAAGTATAAAGGACTAAAACCCAAGGAGGTTATAAGAGTGCAACGTCACCAGGAACGATCGAGGGCCGAGCCCAAGCAGCAAAATGCAATGCAGCGTATACTGTGTAGCAAGCAATGTTGCCATATTTAACTAGAACCAATCAATACTGAGCGGCACTTAGCAGGTTAGTTTATAATATGGCAACATTGGATTCTGTTCGCCAACACGACATAAAACCCAGCACAAACCTAAAACCAACATAGTCGAGGCCCAAACACTATAAATTATCATATTAAATAAATAAAATTTAATTAATAATAAATAATCTTTAAAATTATAATTGTATTATAAAACAAAAACTAAAGTAAAAAATTAGGAATATTAATTGAAATGAAGAAAATACCACCCCCGTATTTTCCTACTATTTAACACTTGTGTTAAATATTTATTAATCATAAATATTATATTAATTAATTAATTAGATAATAATAGAATAGAAATTTTAGATATAATGTCGTAAGATAATATGCAAATTATTAGGGAGAATGCAGCAATCATTCATGTAAAAAATTACATAAATAAAATGCATTAATATATTATCACATGAAACTGAGTCTTGTTTTGTGATTAAATTTCCCTCCCACTTTATCAATAATCTTATTAATTTTTCTATAAAAACGACGATTCTCAATTAAAAAACATTGATTAAAAATTGAAAATAAAAAAAAAACCACAGAAAGAAAAACAATCAAATTCAATTACAATGTTTTAAAAATAATATCGATATTGTAATCAAAATTTATATTTCGATGAAATATTCATTAAACATATCAAACTAATTGAGATATTATGCATGTAATTGGAATTCCCCACCATTGGGAGACCCACCCCACCCACAACAAAAACACGTGCTGTCTACATCGTCGGATCATAAAGGTCAAGAGCGCCGCTAATTATATCGTTCTGTTACGTAACAGTTTATCATAATATAAGAAAACGTAACAAGAGAATGACGTTTTTGATTCCCCTTTCATAACTTTTACTAAGAAAGTTATATTCATATAATAAGTATGTTATATATATTCAGATACAAGTTTGAAGAAGCAACACAAACCACCCCCTTTAAAATGAGTTGTCTGTTAATTAGAAATAAACTTGTACTTAACAAATTTTTACCAAAAAGTTAGTTTTTTTCAACATAACTAACGAGAAACAATGAAATTGACTGAATTATCACCTCTCTGATTTGATTTTAGAAATAATTCAACTTTTAGAATAACAGTACACCAAAACAAATTTTTCTGGATAATTTTTTTGGGAAATAAGAAACTCACTGCTGGATCTGGAGCGTGTGCATTAGGAGTAGTTGGTTGTGCCGGTCTTGTTGAAGCAAATCCTTGATGTGGTTGCTGTTGTTGTTGTTGTTGCTGTTGTTGTTGTTGTTGTTGAGTTTGTGTTGGTTGCTGTTGCTGTTGTTGTTGATGTTGTGGACTTGGTGGTAATACAGGTCCAGGTGAATGACTTGGTGGTTGTGGTGATGGCTGACTTGCTGGTGTATTTGGGGGTCCAGGACTACCAGGACCATGTTGGCTAGTTACTGGTGGTCCTGACCAACTTGATCTGCCTTCACCATATCCTGGACTGGGAGCTGAACTACCACCATACGCTGGTGAAAGCTAAAAACAAAACAAAACAGGATAATATTTATAGCATTTTTTAAACAATCATTAAACTGCTATGTCAAAATCAAATTTCTATAATTTTAGATTTATTTAATTCGATTTCAAATTGTTTCCTCTCTTCGTTAAATTCAAGACAATCAAAAACGAGTACATCTTTGAAAATTACCAATAAAAATGTCATTGACCTTTAAATCAAATGCCAATACTTATCACATCAATTACAACTACTGAATAAGATTTATCAGATTCATAATTCAAAAACTGCTATTTAAAACACATGTTCCACAGACAGTTAATATCATGATGATCAAAAAATGACAGAACTCTACATACGTACTAGAAGAATAGCCTTTTATAAAGAAAGATCAAACCGTTTTTTAATAATTTTTCACACAATTTGTGGCAAAATTATTTAAGAAGAATCAATACATAAATACTGGAAATTCAATATTTTGTAAAATAGGATCAAAATAGTACCAAAAAATGCAGGGTATATCGATCAGAAATGATAAAATATTGACTAAAATCGACTACACAATTGTTTAAAAAATTCAACAATAAACTACGAATAGGGTAAAAAAGCAGATGGAAAAAAAATCAATCAGATCTGATTTCTAATACAATGCCGTAATAGCAGTAAAATATTGTCACTTGATTCGTAATTGATTGGAGATAATTCAAGGTTGTAAAACTGTAATTTACTAGGACAATAAATTTATTGTTCATGTATTGTTTCAAGTTTCTTTTTTGTCAATTGTCAATCTGTAAACACGATTTAACGTTATTTTTTTTTTTTTTGTCTTCTCTTTACTGAATAAATCGAGTATTGCAATCAAACCCTAATTTCCAGTATAATTATACCAAGAAAAAGGGCGATATTTGTATCAAAATAGAATAATTATGGATACATTACTCCATCAAAGTAATAATCGAACGGTTGAATTTAGTAGAAACTTTTACAACATTGTGTCTCATTTGACACACAATGATCCTACACAGATAGAGAGAATGCTTCCTCTTTGCCTGAAGTAATATGCAATAAAGTAAATCAAAAGTAAATATAAAGTACGGTTTGTTGTTTTTTTTTTTTTTT